>CM053504.1:46088308-46255159 GCA_028627145.1 Eidolon dupreanum | reverse complement strand
ATATATATATATATATAGGGAGTGGTATATGCCATGCAAAAAGAGAAATGGGATAATGGGATAAAGAACGATTGATGATTATTCCTGGCCTCAAACAAGCTTTAATATCTATGAGGCTGTGTTCAACATGAAATATTCAAGATGGTCAGTTTCACATTTACCTAGCATTTGTTAAGCATACATTCTATGGCAGGCCTTTGATGGAAGATAAAAAGTGGACTCCATGGTCATCATTCTTTTGATACTTCACAATGACAGAGATCTTCAACAAAAAATCCTGGGATTCAGATATTTGTTGCCCAAGTTGATACTACTTTTGACTAGGTTAAACTTTGAAATGGGGATTGGTCATATCACACTATAAATTCATACCCCAAAATACTAGAGACTGAAAAAATTCCCAAAGCCACTGGGATTCTCCCACCACATTTGGAACACCAGGTCCTACCTATAGAAGGCTTTGGGTATGGCCATTGGAAAGCAGGAACCAGGATCTTCTGAGCACAACCTTTCATGAAAGGCATACAGAAGCTATGAGTAGGTCTTACTACATCACTAGATGAAATTATGTCCCCTGGTTACCTGTAAGAAAGGGTGTGATTCTGTCCAGTGGTGTTATTTGTAATGACACCGCGACAATATTAATCAGCAATAAAATTAGGTACCAGTTTCTGAACCACGGCTTTGAAAGTTTGAGCGATGGTTGTTTCCAGTTTTGTTTATCAAATTGTTGTTGAGAGTTTAGTTATTGCTCATGATGGCAAAGGAAAAGCAGGTTGCATTAACAGATAATTTTGTGTTTTTGAGCATTCTGTGTTATATCAGATGATGGATTTTATTATCTGTAGTGAGGTCTCTTTGTGTTTTTTCTCATATGAAATTAAGAACCTCCTTGTTAATGACTTAATTACATTTTTCTGTAGGACCAAGTTTGATTATCTTTGACTAGCACCATTTCAACCACCTCATTTAACCCCAGGGAATAGGGTGAAATTTGAAAGTTGTACTCTACCTTCCCTACTTCCAGAACTGGTTTCTGAAAAGTCTCATTTTAGGAAAATTTGAGGTTGAAAAACAAGATTGGGAAGCAATGGGAAGAGGAGATATACAGCATCCCCCAAATAGCCATACCTCCATTCTATAATAAAATAAAGATGAACACCACACAAATGGGCGATCAATTGCACAAACATTTTTAAATAGTAATAACCTGTATTGTACAATAATTGCTATTTACCATCTCTGGGTTAGTAGAAACTTTACAAGATCTGCCCGTCTTACAATTTCAGGAAGATACTTACCAAAGCATTTTCCCTTATTCCTGGAAATACACATATTAAGAGTCATTTTCCCATGTGTCTGGCATTACAGACAATTCTTCAAATCTTTCTAATTTTAAGACTCAATTATTCTTTCCTTGCTTTAATTCTTTCCTTTAGCTTTCCTCCTTCTTATCTGGTTCCCTGGGATACAGAGTAACTTGGTTGCTTTGAATGAAAAATGCTTGTAGTAACCTTTATTTTACCAACATAACATCCTTCACATAACCTCACCCCTCTCCTACTAACTGGTTACTTGGTCTCAACTACAGTACATGCCTAGAGTGCCTCCTCGCATAAGAGTGCATTTCAGTGGCCCTGCTTTCTTCCTTATTTCCGTCATGGTGATCAGTTTTATTGCAACAACCTTTTTTCCTACTCCACTTTGAACTTTACCTTGGTTTTCTATTTCTGACAAATCTCTTTACTTATTCCCAATAGGATTGTCTGCCATTCATATCCTCTGTATCTGAAATTCTCCCAAGGACTTTAAATATTTAGAGATACAAATTTATATATAGTCATGTCGATAATATCTTGTTTTAGTTTGTTTTCAATCATTTTTCCTGGGTTTTTTTTTTTTTTGGAGGGGGTGTTCTGAAAGGCCAAATCTCTCATTTGTATACTCTTTTCCACATTTTTGTTTTGATTTAACTTTTGCCCATCTGGTTTCTTCCCAACAAACCATCTCTTAGTCACATGGTGACATAATTTCCATGGGGCAGGCCTTTTTGTGGAAAATTACAGACATTTTGCAGAAATGGATGACCTTTTCAACAGAGAACTGGCAAACATTTTTATTTTAAATGGTTTAAACCAACCTACTATTGATGTCTATCAAGGGTGATCAAGTAACTCCTCTAATACAGCTAAGATGAGATGCCTAGGAGAATAACCAACTTCTTGCTGGAAAACGAATCTTGAAAGGCTCTTTCGTACACCCTGGGTGAAAGGAAATGGATGTGCTTATCTCTAGAACTGTATTGTTCATGGAAGCAGTTTTGTGGAGTGTTTGACTCTTAGGTCATTTAGAAATCTTCTGCCTTGGTAGTATATAGGTCTTTCGTTTGATACTGTGGCAAGGTTAATGATATTTACAAATACTTTCCTCTGTGTTGTGAGATGTTATATAAGTTGGAACATGCTGGCTTGTCGTTTTCTAAAGTGAATCAGTTTATCTTTAGTTTAGCCCAAAATTGCAGCAGGAGCATATTTCCTCCTGGGATCTGCATGTAAAATAACTGAAGCAGATTGAAGTTGGCAGTGACTAATGAAGTCTCGTGCAGAAGTTGGCAAGCTAGTGTGTTTCTGCATATCAGGGAGGAAGAGTCTAAGTATCCAGAAGCTCTGAGATCAAGGCATTTCTTCCCTCCCCTCCTGAGCCCAGCTCCAGTGGGGGAGGGGAACTTAAATATTCCTCCTACATCCTTTTTAAAGACATCACATTCATAGTATACAAATTTGTTATATTACTGATAATTCCCAGCTAGCTTCCTTGTTTAATGAGCCATTTTAGCTGCCTGAAGGTATTCTACATACAATAATTTTAATCAGTCACATAAAATTTATGAAGCTGAGATTCTAGTGAAAATTAGCATGAATTAGAATAGTGCTAATGCTTCTTTGAGAACCCCTTCAGCAGACTGGCCATCTTGTTCCTTCGTGTTCTGGAAGGATCTCTGTGTAGGTGACAGCCTTCTTGCTCTTGCTAAGTCTTAATATACACAAATGTGGTTTTGTTGTTGCTTTGTTTTGCTTGTGGTCAGTATCTACATATATTTTCATATATCTCTTATACATACTCACCTTTACTTCAAAAAATATCAAAGTAATTTCTTTGCTTCTCCCTGGAAATGTTTGATTTTTGCAGCTTTTTTTTTTTTTTTTTTTGAAGCTTTAAATTGGTTTCAGGGATCCATAGTACCATACTGCATTTACTAGATTACACATATGCAATTTGGTGCATTCAGAAATGTGTTGGAAAGAAATTGGTGCTCTCTCTCCCTTTGGTTCATCTCTCATAGCCCATGCCCACACGGAGAATAGCAAGATTTGTGTTTTTCAGCTCATTAAACTGACAGCAGAAATTAGTTTGTGGTATTAAAAACTAAAAAGTTAAATTACAGCTACACGTGTCTTTTATGCAATGGGGCATGTGGAAGATGTTTGATTTTAATGTTTGCTATAATGGAGAATTTAAATTACAATGTTTGTCAAATCTCTAATCTTTGTTACAGAGTGGAATATTAATTATGCTTTTAACTATGAGAGGTAAATAAAATGAGCATCCACTGCACGCCCAGGGGTAAATTGCAGATTACTGACAACATGACATAACGCACTAAATGTCAGTTTTGTCAAACAAATTTAGAGGAACAGTTAAACTATTAGCTTCCTGTTGTTCCAGGGCCTTTCTTGCAGCAAGCAACTGTTTTGAGCAGCAGGGATACTGTGCCTTATGGAAGACTAAAGGAGTTAAATTGAATAAGCAAGATGAATGGGGAGATAGCACCATAGATGCACTCAATTAGTTTATAACTGTCTATTAACGTCTGTAGATGGTTTTGAATAAACAGCAGATTAACTGTTGCACTTTGGTGGGGAACTTGGGGAGCCATGGCAAAGGGGCAGTATGCTGCTCAATGGAAAGAAAATTTTCTGGTTCTTGTTTTTCTGATTTCCACTTTCACCATTTTGTACCTGAAGCTTGGTCATAGTTGTTAACTTGTGGAAGCACTGAGGAATGGCCCCCACCCTGCCATTTCTCCAGGTTGTTCTTGCATGGAACAGTGGCATCCTGCTCACCAAAGAATACGTAGAATTCACATCTCTGTGAACCTATCCTCCGGAAGAGAATTGACTCTTGGTTCTTAAGATCCAGGAAGAAGAACACTCTCCATAAATGATCAAAGCCAGGATTTTCTCCAGCATGTTGAGAGTATAGAAGGGGTACTGAGCAGCTGAGTTCCTTCTCTCATACACAGCAATACGAACCTCACAGGACATTTGAATTCAACCTCACTTCCAGAGAAGGCATTATTTTTCATTTCAGTTTTATGCAAATTCTAACCTTCTAATGGGCACCTAGTACTGCATTGAGTAAACATTACATAGTGTGATTGCTAGATTATTATCAAGAAGAACTGCTAAATTTAATATTGAAATTATTAAAAGAACATTGAGAATTAAAGGGGAAGTGGGAGAGAAAAATTTAGAGAGGCACGGAAAAACAAGACCAAGGAAATGTAGAAACTGTGAGTGATGATTTCAGAAACTTTAAAGTATTTCTACTGATTCTGTATTTATATCCTTCAAATATGCATACCAACTTGCTTTTGGGGGCACACAGACATTACATAATGCAAGCCATTTATCAGAATTATTTTATATAGCACAGAGCAATCATAAAATACTCTCTTCTTTTTATTATACCCCCCCACACACACACATACACTCATTCATTCATTCATTCATTCTTTTGCTCTTTTAGAAAAGCTAAAAAATTTATACTGGATACCCCCATTAGCCAGGCTGGGACATTACCCACATGGACCTTTCACATTAGAAACAATTGTCAAGAGAGAATCAGGAAAAAAATTTGTAGTGGATGGATCCACTAAAAGTCATATTATTTTGTTGAGTTAAGAAAGCTACAGTTTCTCCTTAATAAGACTTCTCGGGGAAAAGAGCCAAGACAATATAGCTCTTGGGTATCTGTTTTGATACCTGTGACTATAATTGTTGGTTTACTTTATAATAGGAGTGTTTTCTTTGATCATCCCTTGAATTATCTACCCAAAGATCGTTGATATTTTTAAAACCTAATTTTACTTTGGACTAAATGTAAGCATTTATGTGCTATTGGATGTTATTAAATACTACGTCTCCTTTTAATTATTAAGAACAATGGAGTGAGGGCAGTTTACTCATCAAATACTACACAAAATCCTTAGGAGATAAGATCCCAATGAACAAAGTGATAGTAATCAGGTGAAATAATTAAGTGATTGCCCTTGAAAAATAGAAGCATTTATTTAACTTGAACTTTAACTCTTTTTCTTCTGTTTATTACCCCTGAGCTACTTCTGATTTGAGAGGGTGTTTATGTTACAAACTAAAATTAGAGGAATTTGTCATAGAAGAGTAGGATAGGACTAGACATGAAGAAAAGTATTATCCAAATGGTAACCTAGAGTTTATTTTCTCATTTGCCTGTGTTCCCTGATCTTTAGAGAGCCTATATAATGACATGCTTTGTTGTTGCTGCGATAGTTATTTCACATGCCATCTGTCAGAGTAGACACGAGTTTCTCAGAAGCAACAGCTGCCATCTTCACCCTGTATCACAAGCTGCTAGCACATTGCTGGACTCACAGGGTGCTTATAAAATGCTGAATAAATGAATACTGGAAAAGAGTAAAAGACGTATTGTGTAGATACCCACATAACCAAGATGAAAGAGCGCTTTTCTTTAAAACAACATTCAGCTGTTAGAAAAGGGTTCTATCTCACTTTTCTCTCCCATCTATTGAGTCCTAACCAAATACTAGGAAGTGTGCTTTACCTGTGTTCTCATTTAATCCTCATAATCACCCTACAAAGTAAGTGATATGCTCTCCCCATCATACATATGAAGAAACCAAGACTTCAGAAATCTTTTGTGTCTTTCATATGGAAATCCAGAACTGGCAGATTTCAAGTAGGGAAGTGGGGGAAGAGGGATGTGTTCTCTGGTTGCTGCCATTTATTCATCCGACAGAGAAGCAGGGGTGGGGGTGACTAGTGGAGATATGAGGAGATAAGACAAATGGAAAATTTGTTTTGTTAAAATGTAATCCCTATTATATTACTTACTGCTCAGCATAACTTTTTTTTGTCTAAGTGTTGCATCCCAACTTCTCAACTTTGCCTCCAAAGCCTTCCAAAGAATGATACCAGGGCTTCACCAAAGGTAGCTCATACCTTACATGTTTTTCTAAAAGTTGGTTGACTAATTATAAATAATTAGTATTTATTTATAATTATAAATAAATGTATAGCCATATGATACTAATTGTAAGAATTGATTATTGTGTCTAGTCAGAATAAAATGTTAAGGGGGTTTCAAGTCAGTGGTATAGAGTAGGTGGATAGAAATTTAACCAATTTTTCCCATGGATCATTTAATAAAAGACTTTCAGCTATTCATATTGATATAAGACAGTCTCAAATATTATAGATACTTTTCATATAATTTTTTTAGTTCTAAACATCATGAACAGAATAGTATACTGAGTATTCACCTTGTGATCCAGTGAGCAGACTACTCACTGTGGAACATCCCCTTGCACAGCCACCAAAGCAATCCAAAGTTACATGATTGAAAAAAATCTGCATGCAACTAAGGATGATTTGGGTCCATTTTTGCTCTTTCTTCCACTCCTATTCAAACTTGTCAAAACAATACCTCACACAATCTAGGGATTGTGATTTACGCTATATGCCAATATATGTCTGTTGTCATGCATTTAATATAGAGGGAAAGAAACAGGTGTTTTAGAAATTAAAGCAACAAATCTCTTATCTGTATACAATCAGCCCTCTGTATCTACAGGTTCCACCTCCTCAGGTTCAAGCAACCTTGGATCGAAAATATTTGGGAAAAAATGTCTCGTTGTTGCTGACATGTACTATGTAGGTACGATGGCTGAATCTGTACTAAACATATACAGACTTTTTTTTCTTGTCATTTTTTGCTAAACAATACAGTATAACAACTATTTATATAACATTTACTTTATTTTAGGTATTATAAGTAATCTAGAAATAACTTAAAATGTAAGGGAGCATTGCATAGGTTATCTAAGGGACTTGAGCATATGTGGATTTTGGTATCTGTGAGGGATCTTGGAACCAATCCCCTGCGGCTACCAGGGAATGACTGAATATAGTATAAGTGAAAGGAGCTTTCAAATATCTTCTATGCAGAGCTTCTCCGCCTTAACTCTTTGATGTGAGTGAAGAGCACCATAGCATGATGTAGACAGGTCATTGTGTTTGAGTTAGTTGGGAGTGTGGAGGGGGACAGTAGAGTCTTTCTCTCTGCTTCAGAAATCAAAAGAAAATGCAATACTGCTGAGTACATGTCCCTTGGAAGTTGCCAGCACTGTTCACCAGTAAGCTCCCAGATAAGCAGATGGCTTCTTTAATGATTAAACCCAATTTTTTTAAAATGTTAATAAGTTAGAGAAAGATAATTTGAAAGTCTGTCATACATTGCAGGAAATGTCTTTCATGTTTGCTCCTAAGAATCAAAGGGCTATCACCTGCGTAGGTTCAGTTCTTTTTTTTTTTTTTTAATTTAAATTATATGGCTCTTCAGTCACAAGAAAAGGAGACAGTCAAAAAAAGGAGAGCCTCCCTTCAGTATGAAATACTCAATGAAAAGGAAAGCTGTTTTTTTATTTTCAAAAATCTGCCCTATTGTTACTTTTTGAACTATGCATTTGCACCAGTCTTTTCAATGGCTTTATAGGGCATGTGAATCTCAATTCATTTTTCTATGAATTTCCTTTGGAACATGGAGAAACCAAATTGCCCATGTGAAAGCTAGTTTCATCTGCTTATCAAGCTAGAAGTCTTGGTCATAATGTACTGGAAAAAAGTGAATTACCATCATAGAAACCTGGAGTTTCATTCTGATTCTACATCAAGTTACTCACCTTTCATATATGATTCTTCATTTGTAACATGGAATAATGAGTTCTTCTCCCTACCTCATTTATTTGTTGAATAAACCATTTATCTTGTAGAAGTTCTACATTCTGTACTTGGCTGATACATTCTTGTAGTGTCATTTAATATGTCTTTTTATTATCTGTATTTCTTGTGAACTAGGGCAAGAACTAGAGGCTTAATCAGATTCAGGTTTCTTATTTGGGTAAGAATTGTTCATAGGTGATGCTTTGTACTTCCTATTACGTTACATCAGGAAGCACATAATGCTCAGGTTGATTAGTGGGTGGTGTTTTTGCCAACCTGATTCATACATTATAAAGTTCCACATCAGTCTGTCACTTAATGGTTTTTTAAGCTACTGGTGATGATTGCCTACATCTTTTATGGTATTAGGGGTTTCAAAATGGTGACATCCTAATTCTATCATGCTTCTGTATTTATTAAGGGCCACTTTCTTCTCAACTGTTTCTTTACTCTGAAATAATTCATATTGAAAACTGGAGATAAATGTTTGATTCACTTAATTTTAGTGAATAATGACTTTATATAATAATGACCAATAGTGTCATTATGGACTCAGGGATTTTAAGGTGATTGATATGTTTGAATACTTTACAGTAATTATTAGTTGGATGTTCTGAGTATCTCATCTTTGGCCAACAGGAGACCTTTCAAGTTGTCTCTTGTATTCTTTTGATATGACTCTAGAACACTTTGAGAATTTCTCTGATTTTCAATACAACAGGATATATTCAACTCAGTTTGTGCATTGTCTGCCCCATGACTAGAATCAGCCATTTCTCTAAGAAACTCTAATTTCTTTTAGTAGAAAATGGCATTTTGAGACCACAATTTGGCTGTAAGGTTAATCACTGAATCGGGCCAGCTACTGCTTCTGAACCTCTATCAACTATTTTCACTACCATTTTTAGACCTGTTGTCTATTTATCTTTCTGCCATACCTGACAAGCCAGCAGCACATAACTGATCCCCTTTGTCTCTGTCACTAGGAGAGAAAGTCTATTGGTATGTAATAATATATGAGAGAATATCTTTATGACCTCAGGGTAGAGAAAGCCCTAAGACCATGATAAACATAATTCATAAATTTGACTTTACAGAAATTATAAACTTCCATATTCCTAAAGACACCATAAATAAAATTTTAAAACCAGCTATAGATTATGAGAAAATATTTTTAATACTTATATGTCAAAATATTAGTTACCTAAATATAAAAAGTATCTAGACATCAGTGAGACACACAACCTATGTGGAAAAATGGATAAAAATATAATAGGCAATTTATAGAAATAGCAAAGCATAGCTGAGTAATATTTGAAAAGATATTCAACCTCACACATAACCAGGTATACACAAATTAACACAATATGAGATGTCATTTTTTTCACCCATCAGATTGGCAAACATTTTTTGTAACCGATCTCAAGTGTTGGTAAGTGTGTTGGAAAATACAACTTGTTAAATGTACTAGCTTAGTAAAACTTCGATGATACTTTTGAGATTTCATTTTAATTTTGAGAAAAAATTTGTTTCCCATCATTTCCCCGAAACACACACAGATAGACAGGCAGACACACACACACACACACACACACACACACACACACACACACACAAACTAAATAGCCAAAAAGGCCAAATTATTTGCTTTTCATTTTTTATTGAAAGTAAGAAGCTTTCACTACTAGTCTACCAAAGTAATAAAATCTAGTTTGCTTTGATACCTTTATCTGTAAAAAAGAGAAACTTAATAATTCAGAATCAGAGGTAAAGATTTTTAAAGTGTGATTTTTCATTTTTACATTTTTCCACAGAGAAAACAGTATTTTTGGCAATAATGTAATAATCACTTAAGATAAGTTGATCAGAAAATATATGTCTGTGTTGGGAAGAATAGTTGATAAATAAATAGGTGTTTTAGAAAGACTAAATGGTCAATCAAATAACCATAGGAATGTCTACAAGTGCTAAAATATTAAAATTCTAGACGCTGATTAAATGTCTTTGTATTAGTTTCCTACTGCTGCTGTAACAATTTCTATGAGCTTAGTGACTAAAATGACACAAGTTATTATCTCATGGTATGTAAGTTAGAAGTCTAGCAAAGGTCTCACTGGGCTCAAATCAAGGTGTTAGCACGGTGTTCCTTTCTGGAGACTCTAGGGGAGGATCTATTTTCTTACCTTTTTCAGCTTCTAGAGACCACTCACATTCTTTGGCTTGTGGCTCCTTCCTCTGTCTTCAAAATCAGCAAGGGAGATTGAGTCCTCACATCACATCTCTCTGATCTACTGTTCTGTCACTGTTCTGGACTATGATTACATTGGGCTACCCAGATCATTTAGGATAATCTTCCTACTTTAAGATCAGTTGATTAGCAATCTCAATTTCATCTGCAGCCTTAATTCCCTTTGCCATGTAACCTAAGATATACTCACAGGTTCTGGGAGTAAGAGGTGAACATCTTTGATGGGCCATTCTGCCTAGTGAATGAGATCTGGATCCTAGCACATGGGGACATCTTGTCCTGTGTTAAAGCGAGTGCTTCTGGAGCAGTCTCTTTTAGTTGCTATGTTCCATGCAGGTTGCTAGAGCCCTGAAACAAAAACAGGTTCTATTTGCTCCTGAATAAATTTATCAGCAGCCACATTTTAAACATGAAATTGAGTTTTAAAACTTTCATCCTATATGTTTATGAGCTTTCTGGATAATTAGCTGTGCTAATCCAAGGGGTCACCTGGATTTTATGATAATGTCACTGTTTAAATTAGGATACAGAGTATGCAATTTTCTTGTTTATTGAGCTCTGATTTTCCTATGTACTGACACCAATGACTTGCTCTGTTTTTATTAGACAGAGGCAGTCTAATTTTTTAGTGAGCTTAACAAACTTAGTAAAGAGGAAACTGGAGGTACTATTCCAATATGACATACATTAAAAATTCCTCTCTCACTTGTATTTATAGTCTGATAGAGGATCAATAGTATACCAATTTAGTCTTGCTGCAGAGTGACATTTTTGAAACCATTAAATTTCAAGATAATGTGCACACACAGAATTCAGCAACATAAGCTGACTGTGAGCGGTACTCACAATCATTAATGTTACTTTATTCCCATTTTGTTCTGTTGTGGATTGTACCTGTTTCATATTTTTTGTGTCATCGCTGATTCCCATCCCTCTGGGTTCTTATTGCCCTAAAGTGAGAAATAAAACTAGACAAAATATTACTAAGGATGACAAATACTGCATCTATTATTTTTACTGCTGATTTTTTTAGTGTTTAAAAATCTTCAGCTGGTTTGGGAAATTACCTTAGGTACTCATATGAGCTGTAAGTTGTTCCCTAGTGGAGGATGTTTTTATCAGGAGGGCTCTATCTACAGATGGAGTTTGGAAAGCAGAATGTATATGCATTTCTTGGTCATTGCTGCAGCATGTGTTCAAAGTAGCCCAGCTTAAAACAGCATCAAACAGCAGACAGAAGTTCTCACCCTTGGGGCACATGAGCCAAATGTAGATAAGGGGGGAAATGGGGACAAGTGGGGCTCAAAAGGAATTTCTCCTTGGTAGAGAAGATAACTGAGCGGAGTGGAGAAGATACCCAAGCACATAGGTAAAAATGAAGGAGAGTGATAATTAAGTGCATTTCAGGATTAGTCCAAAGGGTTTCTTCCAAGGCTGTTATATGAATAATGTTAAATTCAAGTTATCAAAAAAAATTTTTTTTAATTTCTCTACATCCTTTAAAAAAAACAAAGATGAAATATCTATACCCATGAACCAGTTTTGTGTTTTTAACTACAAGGATCCTTTTCATTCTTTCCACAAATTTAAAAGCTGACACCATGGGATTAAGCTGTGGGAAGTGTGCATCATCTCCAAGCACTGAGCCAGCAACCTTCAAAGTCGTTAGGTGTGCATCAGTCATTGCCTGTCTCTCTCTCTCACACACAATGATGTTCATTAAGTATTTTTTATGATCAGAAAATGAGGTATTATGCTTAATCAGAATAATAGGAAAAAATAGAAATATTTGTTAAGTCCCAGACACAGTTCTAGGACAGGATACACAGCAAGCAGAAGAGACAAAAAGTCTTGCTCTAATCCAGCTGATACAAACATTTGTCTAGAAGCATAGTAAAATACCTATTGGCTGAGAATAAAAACAATGGCTCTCAAAACAGATATGGATAATGCTTTCTAATCAGAAGTCTCTTTGAAATTCAAGAGTGAAGAAAAGTTTCATTTTAATCTAACACTGTATTATTTAAAAGATTTAGGTACTTGGGCTTCCTCCAGAAAATAGGAGGCTCTATTCTTAATTTTGTTAATTCCAAAAAAAAATAAAAATAGTTTTATTTATAATTATATTGAAATTATTTTTGTTTTCACATGTTGATTTAATATGAGTCCATGACTTTTGTTCCAATAAATAACATGAGGATCCCAACCTCCTTATTTATTGTAACTCGTGATAATAATAATGATTATCATCACAGTCATATAAAAGATATGTGTCGTATTTTGAAGTGATCCTAGATTGTAAAAAAATGTAATTTCAACTTGTTTTGAAAGTCAACCTTTTCTAAATATTTCATTTTCAACCTCCAAGTTTCAGAAAGACATTTTTATTAACTATGTATAATATAACTCTTATTTGAGCCTCTTCAACATGAAATGCACATGGTTATATATGCGTACATACATGTATACAAAGAGAGAGCCTGACAGCTACTTGCCTAAGAGGTCCGCATGGTTCTTTGCTTCTGTTGCCCTGGCGTGTGTTCATTTTCAGACACCCTGACTTGCCAGTGAAGCATTTGAAGTCATGTTTGCCACTAGATTGCCCAGTGTAAAGCTGCAAACTAAAGTGATATGTCAATAAAATCTGCCCTCACTTCTCAGTTGCAGGGTAGAAAGGTAAATGTCCAAGCTCGCCTCCCAGTCTTCCTTTAGCCACATTGGCCAATCATTTTATCTGATCACATGGTCAAGAGGTAAACTCTGAAACACAGACCTAACAAAGATCAAAATCCTAACTCGTCTTAACATGAAACTATATTCTTTGTGATAAACACATGCCATGTTTACTAGCCAGTGAAAACCAGAAAGCAGCTGAGTAGGTAATGAGTACGCCTCATAGTGCTGTGTGTTTAAGAAGCTGGTTGAATAGATTTCTTAAGTGATGATAGAGTTAGCAGCAATGTTAGAAGAACACTCTTACCTCTATCAACAACTATAAAGTTCCAGCTAGCCTTTATTTTGAGTGTCCAGACTTAAGCAATCTAAGTTTGATTAGTGATACCAATGATCATTTCATGCAAATGATTTTATCCAACATAGGAAAGCAATGCCAGATGCCAAGAGTTCTATAGCCATGTGGCCTTGGGCAACTTAATGCCACTCTGCCTCAGTTTCCCTCTCTAAGATAGGGAAATAATAGTGATTTACTCATTGGACAGTTGTAAGAATTAAGAGAGTTAATGAACATGAAGTGCCTGGCTTATCTGAAATTCTACATAAGTTTGTGTATTCTTTTTGTTTTTCTATCAGCTATTTGCTGCTAGTTTGAATTGAAATAATTAAATATCAGACCACCAGGGTATTTTCTTAAAATTTTACCTTTAAAAATGTTATCTGGTAATTCTCACAGATCCATCTTTAAGGCGACAGCCCCTTATTCAGTTAGGTTTATTCAGCTGGATCTTGGCAATTTGGTATAATGTATGCATTCTTTGACTCAACCAGTATCTATTTCATTCCTACTGTGAGAAAAATTAAATACTTCTTTTTGGTTCCAGCATCTGCCCTAGTCCTTAATTAAATCTAAGCACACACTTAATTTTAGAAGCCAATACCAAAAAGCCATTTGCCTTTTCATACTTATATCTCCATGGGACTCACAAATCCTCAAGTTTTGCCATTCCTGTAGAATTTTAAATGACAGATAACTTAAAAATGAAGACACCTTTTCTGCAGCCAACAGCTGACCTTCAGATCAGTGCTACTAAGTCATTTTTCAGACCTGATCTTTGCTGACATGACCCAGGGTCTCTCTCTGATAGATGTGGGAGAGGAGGCAGTCATGCTCTTTGGTGAATGATGGTCTATAATCCTGAATTGCAATAAATCAGGAATGTGATTAGTGTCAGCTTAAGGTCGTCATCACCAATTCAGCACCAACAGGAGTAACCAATTGTGGGGTGTGGTGAGGCAAGGAAAGACTTTACTTAGTGAAAACAGTTAACCTGTTAAATATCTCAGCTGTTGGACAGTTAGGCTATGAAACAGCTCTGTCAAAGCAGCTGGGGCAAGGCAGCTTGGGCGAAGCAGCTTGGGTGTTACAGCTCCAGCCAGAGAAATACAGTCTTTGGTGGATACTGAAAGTGTGCTCTTTGTGGCAGAAGCAAAGCTGGCTTATATAGAGAAGAGTGCCTGTTCTTGGTCCCTGATTAATCCATTTCTGTGGAAATGAGCACTTCAAATCCTCACAGTTTGATTGATCCAAATAGCATCATCCTGATTGGTCTGTGAAGATGAAAATGAGGTTATAGCAGCATAACTCCAATTGGCTGAGGCAAGTCTTCAGCCCATTGGTTGATTTACAAGCCTAGGATATCTTTTATAAGAGTCAGCTCAGATGGCAGAAACATCGTACAGGAAGTGGCTAACTCAGTGCAGCTTTCCCTAAAGCACAGAGAGCATGAGAGGTCCCTGTTAAACAATAACTACTAAACTCTGTTCATAAATTTGAGCCCAGTTAGCCACCAGGGGTCCTTCTTAAGAGGCACGTTCATTCTAGGGGTTGACACTAGGGTCCATGCTGAGGTTGATCTTTGGATTTCTTCTTCTTGAATCTGCTTGTTTACCCATGACAAACATGCCCTTTTATCCTGATCCTCTCACAATTGCCACTCATGTCAATTTGAGAGAGGAAAATAGGAGAGGAGTTATTCCTGCTTTCCACCCAACCCTGCTGCACTTGGGTCTCCTAATGGCAGCCATCTGTCCTGCAGCCCTTCCTTTCATCAGACACATTACTGAAGACTTCTTCACTTCTTTGGGGGTTATCAATTTTATTGATATTTTCAAAGAACCAGCTTTTGTTTTTATTAATTTTCTTTGTTGTTTTGCTGTTTTTAATTTTATTTATTTATGCTCTAATTTTTACTATTTCTTTAATCCTGTTTACTTTGGATTTAATTTGCTCTTTTTTTCCTTAGATGAAAGCTTAGATTATTTATTTTAGATATTTATTCCTTTCTAATATTTTGATTCAATGCCATAAATTTCCTTCTAAGCACTTTTGTTGCATGTCAGAAATTTTAATGTCTTATTTTTATTTTCATGTAGTTAAAACTATTTCTTAAAATTTTCCTGAAATTTATTCTTTGACTCATGCGTTAAGAGGTGTATTGTTTAATCTCTACAGATTGTGGGATTTTCCAGCTATATTTCTGTACCGATTTTTAATTTAATTCAGTTATGGTCTGAGAGTGTACATTACATGGTTTCTATTCCTTTGAATTTTTAGAGTGTGTTTTATGGCCTACAATGTAGTCTGTCATTGTGAATGTTCTCTGTGAACTTAAGAAAAATGTGTATTTTAGTATTTTCAGATGAAGTATTCCAAAGATGTCAATTATATCACGTTGATTGATGACGCTATTGAGTTCAACTATGTTCTTACTGATTTTCTGCCTTATGGATCTGTCCATCACTGATAGAAAGATGTTGAGGTCTCCAAATATTGTAGTGCATTCATCTATTTCTCCTTGCATTTCTATCAGTTTTGTCCCATATAGCCTGATGCTCTGTTGTTAGGCACACACACATTAAAGATTGTTACATCTTGGAGAACTCACCCCTTTGTCATTATGTAATGCCTTTCTTTGCCCTGATACTTTTCCTTGCCCTTACATCTGCTGTGAAATTAATATAGCGATTCCTGCTTTCTTTTGATTAATGTTAACATACTAGATCATTTTCTATCCTTTACTTTTAATCTATATATATCTTTATTTTTAAAGTGAGTTTCTTGCTGACAGCATATCAGTCAGGTCTTGTTTTGTGATCCAGTCTGACAATCTCTGTCCTTTAATTAGTGTATTTAGACCATTGACTTTTTAAATGATTATTTATATAATTGGATTACTTTCTACCCCATTTTTTTAGTGTTTTCTATTTATTAACCAGCTTTTTTGTTCCTATATTTGTGTTCCATTCTTTATCTGCCTTTATGGTTTTAATTGAGCATTTTATATTATTCCATTTTTTTCTCCTTTCGTAAAGTTTCTTTCTTTTTGACTTTTTTCAGTGTTGCCCTAGAGTTAGCAATATGCATTTGCAACTAATCCAAGTCCAATTTTGAAAAACACCATACTGCACCACAAATAGTTTAAATACTTTATAATAACAAAATATTTTTAATTTTTCCCTCCTGTTTCTTTTATCATTGCTGTCATCCATTTCACTTATATATAAACTATAATCATCGAATATATTGTTGCTATTATTATTTTGAACAAATTATCTGCTAGATCAATTAAGAATAAGAAAAATAAAAATTTTTATTTTACTTTCACTTATTCCTTTTTTTAATGCTCTTCCTTTCTTCATGTAGACCCAGATGTCTGACTTATGTCATTTTCCTTCTTTCTGAAGAACTTCTTTTAATATTTCTTGCAAGGCAGGTCTACCAACAACAAATTGCCTCAATTTTTGTCTGAAAAAAAAAGTATTTTTCTTCACTTCTGAAGGATAATTTCATAGGACACAGAATTCTAAGTCAATGAGGTTTTTTTTTCCTCTCAATGTTTTAAATATTGTACTCCATTCTCTTGCTCACATGATTTCTGAGGAGGAAGATACGTCTAATCTCAGATTCTCTTTAGGTAAGGTATTTTTTACCTTGGATTCTTTCAAGAGTTATTATTTATCTTTGTCTTTCTGAAGTTTGAATATGATATGTCTATGTGGAGATTTTTGGTGTTTCTTTCTTGGTGTTTTCTGAGCTGCTTAGATATGTGTTTTAGTGTCTGAGATTAATTTGAAGGGGAAATCTCAGTCACTGTTGCTTGAAATATTGCTTCTATTTCTTTCTCTCTTCTCCTTTATTCACTACACGTATGTTATACCATTTATAGTTATCCAATGGTTTTGGATTATTCTTTTGTTTATCAGTCTTTTTTTTCCTTTGCTTTTTAGTTTGGAAAGTTTCTGTTGTCACATTCTCAAGCTCAGAGATTCTTTCCTCAGCCATGCCCACTGTACTAATGAGCCCATCAAAGAAATTCTTCATTTTTGTTGCAGCATTTTATCTAACTTTTTTCTAGCATATTTTTCTGTTTCAATCTTAGAATTACCATCTCTACTTTTGTTATTCATATGTTCCTCCATGTTGTCTACTTTTCTTATTAGAGCCCTCAGCATATTAATCATAATTATTTTAAATTTTCAGTCTGATAATTCCAAAATTCCTGTCATATCTAAGTCTGATTCCAATGCTTGCTTTGTCTTGTCAAATTGTGGGAGTCTTTGCCTTTTAATATGCCTTGTAATTAACTATTGAAAGTCAAATTCAATGTACCAAGTAAAAGAAACTGCTGTAAATAGGGCTTTAGTATTGTGGCACAGTAAGGTATCAGGGAGGGAAAAGCATTCTATATTCCTATGATTAGGTCTCAGTCTTCTAGTGAACTTGTGCCCCTGGACTATGACCTTCACAAGTGCTTCCCATTCATCTCCCTTGGATGGAACAGAATAGCTGGAGGGATCTGGAGTTGGATATTTCCCTTTCTCCTGATTAGTCTCAGATAAAACTCCAGCAAGTTAGGTTCTAGTAAAAAGTTTTTCTTGAGGGCAAGCCCTTTTAAGAAACATAGGATGCTCTGGGTATATTTTTAAATGGCTACTTTCCCCATCCTTCTGACAGAAGCCCTAGGGAATTCTTTTTCTTCAGTCTTTACTGTGAAGATCCCTTAGGGCTCCTGGAGGTCCTCTTAAGAGTGGACCCCTTGGAATTTATAAGTCTCATTTGTCCACATTGAGCCTCCAGTAATACATCAATTACAATTTAGATTTTTCTACCCCACTGCTGGTTCTCAGAGATTTCTGCCCATGGATTTCTGGTCCGGTGAGTTGTGATTCTCTGTATCCACCTGTTCGTTTCTGTAATTGGAGAGGGGGAAAGAGGTTTGTCCTGTGCCCTCAATTATCTGATGAATCTAAGAAGAATTGTTGATTTTCAGTTTGTTCTGCTTTTTACTTGTTGTTAAGACAGAGTAATGACTTTCAAGCTTCATCTGTTTTTTGGTTTCAGTAGGAACTTTTATTTATTTATATTTTATTACCAAGGGCCTTTGAGATTCACGTAGTACAAGTTTGGATATTTGCGATCAAAATAGTTTAGGCAAACCATTTTTTAAAAATCAAAATGGAAAATAAATTTATTTGTGTCTTTAGATAAGATTGCAAAGAAAATTGCTTTCCCTTTATGAGTTTGCCTGCACAAAACACTTTATTTCATTAAGTTCACAAAGTTTTTCTGACAGTTTTCAAAGTTTTCACTTAAAAAAACAGATCTGAAACCCCAAGCCCATAGGATAAATAGAGCAAAAGAGAAAGAGAAAACTCCAATTTGTTGAGTTATTCCCAACTGTCAATTCCAAATCTAACCTTCCTCAACTATCTGTAATTATGTACTACAGCATTTAGTGTGTATATGAACAAATGAAGATCCCAAGCAACAGCTCAAAATCTTCATAACCAGGCAAGGTATGTTTGATAAGTAGGTTATAAAAAAATTCTCCTTATTAATGTTTTAGTATGACAATGATTAATTTAATTAACAAGCATATTGGATAACACCTGCTTTCTATAAAGCGTTGGCTAGATATTAGTAAATTAATACTACTTTTTTGAAGCATAATATTTAGTTATGGAGTGATAGAGTATTTATACTTGGAAGCAATTTGGTGATACTCATAATGTAGCTGTAAGGAAATGTAAATTAATGAACTACTTTACTAGAGAGAGCACATTGTTCTAGAAATACCTCTAGAGAGATCTGGGATGCAATCCTGCTCCACCATTTGGACAAGTTGCCCAACTTCCCTGAGACTCAGTTCCCTCACATGTAAAACAAGAAGAAAGAACGCTCTTACAAGTTTACTAGGACTAAATGAGATGACATTTGTAGAGTACCGTCATATCGTAGTTGTGTATTATATGTTAGTTTCCACTCTCTCACATTCCAATACAATATTTTAAGTGCTGTTATTAGTAGAAAGCAGAAGTGTCCACAAACATGCTTTGTTTGGGTCACATTGTAGTTTGTTTTTAAAATTTGAATTCTTTAATGACACAAAATAGTTTACGTAATATGTGGATTTCTGGTTTCTCCTGAAATTTACAATGTCTGGGACCTCCATGGGGCATCAGTCTGTTGGAGCAGACTCACTGTTTCCTCCTTCCATTTCTCCAGTCTCCACCACTCCTTATTGTCTTATACCTACTTCACTCACTTGTGAAATCTATCTGGCCCTGGTGAGGTATTTGTGTTTGTGACATTTGATGCAAATAAAAACGTGATGAAAGTTAAGGTTAATGCAGAAAGGCTTGCTGAGAACATGTGAGCTGGACTTTGAAGAAGATTCATGGACATAGAACATGTGCTTAATGGACATGAGCTTAAAGCTGTCGGTCTCTGTCTGGACCACTGTTTGATTTAAACAGGCTCTCGTGAGTCCTTAGGAGAGCTTCTTTTGTGCTTAAGGAAGATCACCACCAATGAAGTGTGTAACATTACATCACTGAAATTAGTTCAGACATATGGAGTATCAAAAGGAGAAAGAGCTTTTCCAGTTCAAGCTTAGCTTATATTGGTGCACACATCCCCTTATCTACCACCACCTCCCACCAACAACACCAGAAACACATTCACTGTCATTTTCTAACCTGTGAGGATTAGAGGAATATAAGCAAGGAAAGACAAAGAGGAAGTCTGATGAACTTGCCTATGCTTTTTTTCATAGCAGAACTAAAAGAAATATTGAGGCAGTTATTTATCTGTATAAATAAGTTTGAGGCAAATCAAAGAAATTCCAGGAAAATGGAAATGTGTTGCCTGAATTATGGAGTTAATTATCTCAGTCGATTATTTCCATGTTCCTGGGGAGACCTGGCCTAAGAATGCTTTTCCAATGAGCTAGTAGATTCAGAAGGGGAGAGAAAGTTTGTCACTGTTACCACAGCTGTGGAGCTTGAGCCTGGTGCTGCCGCTATCCAGAACACCTGTTGAGAACATCCAAACCCAGGCTCTGCCTCTGACACTAGCATGTTGACTAGAGAAAAGGGGCTCTGGAAAGACAGTCATGGTCTGCACACTGATGAGGGAGGAATGCCAGCGCCCAGAGGAGCCACACTGGCTTACTTTTCAACTTTAACATTGTCATAGCAGTTATAGATGATTTTTATTTTTCTGTTTAAAAAGCATATTTTTCCAATGACTTTTATCAATAAAAAGGGCAACTTATTAATGAAACATGTCTGACTTTAAAGTATGATGTTAGAAGATTACTATAACTACAGGCAAGAAAACATTTGGATTATCTGGCATTTGGAAATCATAATAAAGATTATCCAGATGGTCGAATGTTGTCAGTGCCTTACGTCGCATTAGTAATCACCTAATATGGGGGTAATTTTGATTATGTGAACTATTTTAAATTTTACTGTGTTCTAGGTCAATCAGAGTCAAGATAATTTACTAGAAATAGCTGCCATTTTCTTTTATAAATGTTGCTAGGTGCCTAGGAAGAATTAAGATATTTTAGGACATAATATTTTTGGTATTATGGTGTCATGGTCCTCTTAAAACTTCTCACTTTGTACTTTCTCCTTAAATGTCTGTAATTCTATTCTTGTCTGCCTTGGGTGCATAAAACAGCCTCCAGTAATAAGAGCTATAAAAATGTGTCTTATCTGTCAGTTACCCTTAGGTTTACAGCTCTTGTCCAGTTTATTGTGACTTTAGATTGTGAACTTTTGGTGGTCAATGAGAAGGATGTAGAAGCCAATGTTAAACTGTCTCCAAAAGAACTGGAAATCTCTGTCTTCCTCAGACTTTTACATTCTCTTCCACTGAGGGAGGGAACAAGGAGACTTACTCTGCTGCTAAATTTTCCAGGGGAGTCAATAACTTTAATTTTTTTTGGTCTCTGCTCTATTGACAAACTTTGATGGGAACTAATTTGGATTCATTTGAGATTTGGTCCAGTGTCATCTGAGAATTAAGGATATTCCCTTTCAATACTTCTGAGACCTGAGCTCCTCTCTTTTGTATAGGCTCTGTGTGACAGCCTGCTCCCTTTATCCACATACTCCAATTATACTTTCTTTATTCCTCGCCTAGCTTTGTTCTTTAGTTCTACCATATGCCTATTAGATTCATCCTTAGATTATTAGAGTTTTGTTTGGCAGTTATTTACTAGAGGGATCTACTTTTTGACACTGGATATGGAAATATGGAAAATAATTTAATAAAAGGTTACTTACTAGAAGCATATCAGTAAGTACATAATGATTCTGTTGTACTGCATCAAAATGGTCATTGGCCAATTTAATTACCTTATAGTTGGAAGAACAGAAACTAATGCTTTAGGCTGGCTGTACATTCCTAATATCACTGTGGATTTATTTGAAGATAAGCAGTGGGTGTTTTTCATCTCTGTCTCTCTGCAGCTGGCAGAGAACCTGATATCTAAAAGGCACAATAAATCAGTGTTATGGATGAATATAACTAATTCGACAGAAATGTCTCCTGGTTGTCAGTACACATGTCAATGCCCCATTTTCTATTCATATGCACGTCTATATAATGAACTCTTTGTCCTAAGGAAACTAGCCAAGAAGCGGAAGGAGACAATGAGCAGCACCCGGCAGGAGATGACTGTGATGGTGAACTCGATGGACAAGAGCTATGCGGAGCAAGGCACGAACTGCGACGAGGCCTTCTCATTCATGGACACGCACAATCTGAATGGCAGATGTAAGTGCACACATTTCTTGGCTTCTAGTACATCTCACTGGTTTTCCAGAATTCCAGGTAGTACTGGGGGATTAAAAAACAAAAAACTCCGTAGAGAATTGTTATGCCTTATTGGTTTCTCCAGGACCTTTAAATGATCCTGGAAACTTCTCCATGTGCCATGGGTTGCTGAGCGAGACAATATTGTAAAGGTGATGGGGCCAGATGAGAGAGCACAGTAAGTCACAATTACGTTTCTGTAAAGACTTAGAGAGCAATGACACAAAGGCTCTCTCCTCTCTAAGAAGGCACCTGCTTCTCATCATCATTTTTGTTTAGATCCTATTTGTAAGCTAACCAGGTGTGGAATCACACAAGAGAAACCTGTTATAAACCAGTTCACTAAATGGCAGTAACAAGTTAATTGTTTATTTGTTTAGCTGACAGTTTCTGCCTTTATTATAGGGCTATCAGTGGCAATTAATAAGTTAAACTGTATTTCCACTTTACAAGTCTTACATTTCACACCAGGTGGGTAAACCTAGCTCTGACGATACTGTCTCATACTACCACCTGTGATCCAGGTACAAAGCATTATTTTAGGAAGCTAACAATTACATTGATTATATGAAATACAGAAAGAACAGTTGTGTCCCTGGTGATCTCAGAGACCAAAAGTAAATCTTGTGGTATATGCCTGACTCTGTGGTTCATGGCCCTGCTAGATTCAAGGTCAGAGGTCTCTTTACCACGTGAAATTCATGCCACAGACTGCCACTCACCCTGGCTGCAAATCAGGATGTTAGATAGTGTGAGGATGGAATAAAAGTGAAGCTATCGCCATTACTAATAAAAACGTATAAAAGCTGGAGAAGTCCTGACTGAGAAGCCCAGGAATATGAACTCTGGGGGTAAAGGGCTGATACCAGTCTGTGCAGTGCATGCTTGTGTCTGACCACCCATTTGGCATATTCTGATTCTGTAGCTCTCTCCCATCCACTTCTCCCCTCTCCAATCACCACATGTCATCACACATGCCTGCTCCCATGCCTAGCCTTTCTCTTATATTCAGCAAGGCTTTGTAGAGTTCAGTTACCTACTCCTTTCTGTTTCTGGTGCCTATAGTTGTCCACCTATTCCTACTTAGAAGTGCTATATTTATTTATTCTACATGCAAAACTAGCCCAATGGAACGGGAGTTCAGGAGACCCAGCTTTGACCCCAGTGAGCAGCCCAGCACTCCTCATCGGTGGCCATTGTTCTTTGACCTCTCCTGTCATTTTCAATATAAATGACTGAATCTTTGGTGCTTCAGTACACCACAAACTACATCGCATTTCCTCACAGAATTTTACCTGCTTTTTTGTAGCAAATATTATATTTTTCATTATATATATGTGTATATATTGCACTTAACTTCCAAAATAAAGAAACTTATTGTGCATTTGTTGTGGGCTGACATGGGAGAACTCCTTCCCACCATAGATAAGGTTAGAATTTTTGTAGTTGCAAATATTTCTTGACTATCAGTATGAAAGGGACCACCCAGATATATATTCTCACTTATTTTTCAAGATAACCATTAATATTCTAGATTTTCTATTTCATGGTGAAATTCTTCACGAATAAATTTACTTGGAATTACCTGCCCAAACTACATAGGTAGTTTCTAGGTTTGAAGTTTGAACCACAGGGGATATTTGCCTCTGGACAGGAAATTTAATTTGGGAGTCACTTTTAAAAAAAGTGAATGCATCTGTGGAAGTCCAGAAATGCTCATGCAGAGAGGGCTGCTGCAGAAACTGGCATCAGCTTCCATGGCTCATCTGCCATCAGGCCTTATTTTGCATCTCCCATCAATAAAGCCAATAGAGGAAACACAGCAACAAGCATTCCATTTTCCCTCCGCTCTTTGAGCAATGAGTAGGTCACATCAAATTCTATCCATCAGGAGTGACCCCAATGGTAAATTTTATCATAATGCTGCTCTAATGCCTTTAAAATAAGAGCAGTTACTGATGGAGGAAAAGTGTTCATTAGACCACTAGGCTTCCAGCCTCAAACCTATGACAAGTCTGGGAATATTTGAGATCTTTTAGGGTTTGGAGAAAGTGAGTAGCATTTAGAAATAAGACAGTGAGAAATGAGACTAGAGAATTTAAAAATAAGCATGAGCACATTTGTGAGAGCGGGGGATAATCTGTCCACCAAAGCAAATGGGAGCTGTACATAAAAAGGGGGTAAATAGGTATGTAGAGTGGGAATGGGTTTAATTTTTATAATAAAAGGCAAAAGTATTTAAAATATCTGTTTCTAAAAAAGGCAAAAATAAACATAGTTATTTTTATTTGCTCTTATACATTTTCACCAACCACATAAAAACGTCAATGGGTAATAGGCATTATTCTTGCTGACCCTAGCATGTCTTATAGGTAGTCAGGATTTCTGTTCTTATTTTTATCAATTGCTCTTTTTCTTTCTTGGCAGCTTACCATAAACATGCATTAGAAATGTGATACTTCCATATTTTAGAAAAAATATCTTATAAATGACAGGTAGCCTGGGTTCTGTTTCCTATTCTGTTATTTACTAGTTCTGTACTTTAAAAATATAAACACGAGTAAAACACTGTCCTAAAGGAACTGCCCCAGGAGAGCTAAAATATATAACATGTCATCAGAATAAAGATGACATAGCATATCCATAGGGATTCAGTAATGGTTCCCATAATTACAATGATATAATGGGGTCAGGAACTCAGCATCTCATAAATCATATACCTACATCAGAGGAGTTAAGATTCAAACTTACATTTAACCTGCTTGAACACTTAAGCACATTCAAATCATTTATCCTTACAATTTAATGAAATTAAAGTGTTTTTAAAGCGCTAATCAATTAAGACATGGAAGCAAGTTAAACTAAAAATAGGAAATGCCCACTTTTGATGGAATCAGATAAATTAGATGAGATTGACTTTCCTCTTAATAACAGGAAGGGATAGAAAGTGTAATAGTTAAGTCTTGAGTGTTTCAGAGGAATGTTTCAAATAAAAATAAACATTTTTATAAGGATTGAAAAGACTAATAGAACAATATGGAGGCATGCAGCTTTCACTTTAAATATAACACACATGAAGCATCATCCTTGCTTTTTTTAGACCCTGTCACAGCATTGTGGAAAGTTCTCTAAATATCCAAAATATGAGGAAGGAGAGGATTTAGCAAGTATTAGAACCATGTGTAGACACATTCTCATACTCTTAGTTGTGAACAAACAGTTTGGCATAATACTAGAATTCACAAGCAAAGGTTAGAAATCTAGTGAATTTATAAATTCAAAATGGCAGCTGTGGTTATTGGATTTTTTCCCTTCATTTGTGGGGCAAGAAAAATATTTTGAGTGATAAAAGAATGTTTGTTCTCTAAAGTACAAGTATTCCCCAGAGACAGCAGGTAATGGTAATATTTACCACGCAGACATCAGTAAACTTCTAATATTTCTTCATTCAAGTGTACGCCAGCCTGATGTCCCTGTGAGTGATCTCAGAGTGCCATGTTTTCAGGTATTGCCTCATTACAACTGCTGACTAGCTTTTCTCTTATTTACAGCTGTGTCTTCGCCATCATCCTTTACAATGAAAACAAATACACTGAGCACATCGGTGCCTAATTCTTATTACCCAGGTAACAGATTTTTCCATTGTTTCATCTTTTCATAACCCCTCAACAGTCAGATTCAATCAGTTCTCACTTTGCTGTACATGATGCTTTAGGAGCATAATATGTTTGATATCTTGTAACCCGATGCTTTCTGTGGCTTTCTTTGGGAATAATGGGGGGCCTTTCATCAATCATTTACTGTTCTTTCTCTTTTTACTTTCTCTGCATTGACCTGCTAATGATGTATGACAGACCCATTTGTGCCAACTGCAATTTTAGGTGAGACCATTTCCCTTTATCATAGTTTATTGCAGGTGTAATTTAGAAAGTCAGTGGCCACTCTATAAGAGACTGGAGTTTTAATTTTATAAGATACAGTGATCGTAAGCAAGACACAGGGTGGTGGGTGGCCTGGGGTAGGGGCGGGGCATAGATAATAAAAAGATTTTCTCCAAACAGTCTCCACTCATAAAAGGGTTTGCCTCATGCATGTTTAAAATGATACCAAAAGATTCAAATGAACAATCCCAGCTCCAGTATTCTCCCTTTCTATGTTCTGAATTTAAACTCAGGTCTGATCCCAGGGAAAAACACAGTATGTCATTTTTCAGCTGTGTAATTCCAAAAGCTGAATTCTGTCCAATGTGACAGTCGTAAAAGTGAAAGTAGCTTGTTATTTTCACTTATTGCTAAGCACTAAAAAAATTCAATTTCAAAAATAGCATTTTTCTAATTATGCCAAATGTTATGCAGAAAATGATCACAATAGAGTTTTGGCCCCCTACCCCTCCTCAGAGCCACTGAGGGCACCCCTAGCACTCCAAAGTGTCTGTCACACAGTAGAATTTCAAAGGAGCTGATGTTCTCAACAGTGAAATGACAAGATGGCACTTTATAATCACATGGTTTATTATGTATCAGATGTCACTAGAAATGAAAAAAAAATAAAATGTGGGGCAGAATGCATTGAAAGTATGAACTGTTCCCAGCAGAGAGTTAAAGAAAAAAATATCCCATTTGTCCAGTGCAAGAAGGGTGAGGAGAAATGTCATTACCTGGCTATGAAATAGCATTACCAAACAAGCATGAGCTGCTATTGCATTTGAAACGCATATGTAACCAGAGTGTATCACGGCTGTGTTCTCTTTGTACCACTAACCTTATCATCAAGGAGCCCAAAACAAATGACTTCAAGATATATAACTGTTCATCATAGCTAGAGCTCCATCCTCAGCTGTGTGACTTCTGCCTTCTAATTCTCTTTACAAGGGTTTATATCTTTGCAACATAATTTTCCCCCTGTGCTTCTCTTTTCTCTAAGTTGTTATGGTTTTTTAAAGAGGGTGATTTTTTTTTCCTTGTGGTGTTTTCTGGGCTTAAGCAAATTTGTTGCTTGAGGAAAAAGTGAACTCAGAAGTTTAAAAATGGATATGAAGTAAAATTTTCGAATTTGCATCATTTTGGTAGCTAACAAATGAAACCCACTAAAGCTCTCACCTTTTACTACTAACTATAAGGAGAAAAAGCTGCATTTTTATTCTTTTTCTGAGTGAAGGGCACAGGCTAATCTTAGGCACCTGAACAATGCAATCTACATGCAGATGACATTTGCAGAATATTTTGATAGGTGGAGATTTGCAATTTCTTTGTGTGCTGTGGCATTCATTCCCCAGTTCTCCTAGTAGATGGTCTGACCTTGGAGGAGCTGTGAGTGGGGAGGGCGGAGACGCCTATTGTCAGAGGGAAGAAAATGTTCAGATTTCTTTCACAGCAGGATTTAGATAAGCTTATTAAACAAATATCGTTTTTCAAAGTCGCTGCTTTGTTATTATGAACACTAATGACATCTTTTAAGTTGGTTAGGCTTCTTTACAGAGAGAGAAAAATTTGAACAAACAATTGAAGAAGCAAAAACGATGTACATTATGAAAAATAAGTCAGCCAGATAGACAAATAACTGTTACCATGTCTAGCTTTTATATGTACCAACATAACAAATGATAGTTCTTGGGAACTGTTTCTTCCGCGTTACTTGGTGCAGATGTGAATCTATATGTTATATAGTAACGGTTAGTGAGGTTATCACTTGGAACTGGAAAGAAGATAAACTGTATAAAATATATCTACATTAAGACAAGAATAAATGCTTGTTGTGACTAGGAGCCTGGCTCAATTAAATCCTCTTTATATTCTCACAGGCTAAGGTGCCCTAATGTGTAGAGCTTTAGTATGCCTTTACATTATTTTCTTGCAAAAAATAGAATTATAGATGGATGGATCAATGGATAGAACCTTTCCCACCTCAAAAACAGAGCATTTATTTCAATTCCAGATCTTTCAGCTGGTTTGTTTAAAATTCAAGGTAGTTTATCAAAGAATATAGGTAGAATTCATTCTTCACTCTTAGAAAACTGTCAGAACTATTAATGAGAAACTTTATTTCTGATTTCTTCCTAGGCATAACTTTTAATTTAAAAAAAATTGATGGATAATTCTTAACAAATATAGGAAATTAATGGCAAATGTTATGTTTTATCAGTAATAATTCCTTTTTAAGAAGTCAGAGGGAACAGATTAATCACTAATTTGAGTGCAATCAAGAATTTTACTAGTATAGGTGACCTAATTTCATAACAGATGTTGCACAGATATCTAAGTATTAGATAATAGTACTCTTTTCTTAAATGGTCTTAGTAATATTTAAATGCTTTAAAACATGTCCACACTAGTAATGAGGCCAAGATGTCACCAGGCAGTGGGGGATGATACATGCAATGGTGACAGTGGTTGCAGCTTCCATATGGCTAAAACGTCTTAGCTCTGGGTCAAAGCACTGCTCTGTTGCTGGTATATCCACATAGAAGGCCTAAATGATTCATTTAGGGGAAGTTTGGAAGGTCAGTCCACAATGGAGGGCATTTAATTATGTTCATCCCAAAAGGTACAGAACTGAGGGAATGAGAGAGGCACAGGGGGGAAACTAATTAATGTTCCATTTATTTTAGTATAAAGAACAGACCTTCCTGCTGGAGCAGGTAAAAAGCTCAATGGATTCAGTACTTCAGCAGGGATCCTATATCCCGCTTTATGAGCTTGGCTGTTGCCAGCAAGCAAATCTGATGTGAAAATTTCCCAGTTTATTTGTGACTGTTCTAATTAAATAGGAACATAGGAATTTCTGTCAAAGCAAATCCAAATGAAAAAAAAAAAAAAAGAATCATAAAATCAACTTGCCACCCTTTTTTATTTTGTCTTTGTGTGTTTAGCCACCTCGTAGTGATCCAGGTGCCATTTCAGCAGCAGCAACATAGCTACACACTTGTGTACCACCTTTCATACCATGCATCCCCAGGTGCTTTGCAATGCAGATAGAAGTGAAGTTCCAAAACCATGCCCAAGCTAACCAAGCGCCCTTGACCTAAATTTCTTTTGGAGCTGAACTTCTCAGTTTAAAAACAAACAAACCCCATAGCTGAATTCCCTGTAAATAATCTGCTAATTTTTTAAAAAATTGAACATATCCTTTCTCATGTTTTAATTTTTTTACCTGAAATTAATTTTGACTTAAAAGGCCTCATTTTAAATGACTTTAGACTTATATTTTGATGAGACACATCCTCAATTATAAAACAGCTAAAGGAATTTAGTATCATAATGAGTTAACCTGTAGAATGTGGAAACTCTTAATGAATAGCACTTTCCTACATAAGACATTTTTAATAGCTACAATTTCTGTAGTTAATTAATCTAATTTGCTAGTAGTCTTCCATTAAAATATAGCCTTTCAGGCTTATTTGACCAAGTTTTGACATTAATTTTGTAGTACAATTTGGTTGACTTATTCAAGAAATTCAAACGAGAAAATGTGTCGAGTACAAATAAGACTTATTTAGTCATTACTTGGTTCATGAGGGATGAAAAGCAATTATGATTCTACGTTAACCTCCTTTTTGTTATTGAGTGCTTAAATTAAACACTTCCATCCTAACGTGATGGGAGAATTGAGGCTTTGCCCTCTGACCACCCATGAATAGAAAACTTAACTGTACAACCGAAGCACAACATAAAAAAATACCTGTAATTATTCACACAGTACTATTGCTTATGCCCTGTTTCCTTTTTCTCCTCCTCTTTTCTCCTGATATGTATCTTCTTAAAAGTGCCAATAAATGGTAAGTTCCCCCATTCACCCCCTGGAAAAGGTGTGGAGGGGATGGGAGTGTGTGTCTCATCTGTAGATCCCAACAAAGCCAGCTGGTTCTATTATGTGTCGGCCTGCATGTTATCTCTGTAGAACATTCCATGTGTGATGTGCTGGTCCACAGTATTTTGTCAAGCTTTCTGATCCCGGAGCATGCAAAGTGACTCATCAAACCAATTCCCTTTTCTTTTTTCCGCTTCTCTTGAATTCCATGCATCAAGTCCATATTCTCATTGCTAGCTTTATAAGCCGAACCATTTTGTGCACTTTTATTTTGCTCACAGAACATTTGTACAGAATTTATTTACTTCCTCATACAAACTAGTTAACTAATCTTTGAAAGAAATACAAGACTGGTTTTGCACCAGGCCTTGATGAAGTTTCAGACTGAAACTTGTATAAACTTTAGCACCCAAAAGCTAAAGGGTTCTTATCAACCAGCTTTCTAAAAGCAATATATCGTTTGGACTGCTTTGTAAAAAATAATAATAATAAGATTTCTGTCTCATTCCTATCAGTATTGCCAATCCCATTTAAATTTCTAAACATTTAACTTTTTTTTTTTGCTTTGCCATCGTAGGGATTATCGTAGCTAGAGGTCAAGGGGATGTCAGCAGCCGCTTCTTAGCATTCTCAGCGACTCTGACATAGTCTGCTGGTTCTCTCTCACTTTCTCCATGCTTTCTTTTCCTAGACGAAACACACACGATGGCCAGTGACACCAGCAGCTTGGTGCAGTCCCACACTTACAAAAAGCGGGAGCCGACCGACGTGCCCTATCAGACAGGACAGCTCCACCCCGCCATCCGGGTGGCAGACCTGCTTCAACACATCACGCAGATGAAGTGTGCCGAGGGCTACGGCTTCAAGGAGGAATACGAGGTGAGCACAAGCTCGGCACCAGGGCTACTTCTCAGCCTTCCTGGGTGTGATGCTGACTCACTCAGCCAGCTGGTGGGGCCCCGGGCTCTGCCAGAAGGGGACCGGGTGTTTCAGCCAGGGATCCATTTCCCCCTGGCAGAGAGATGTATTACTCGGAAGCAAACACATGCTACATGGAAGAAGGAAGACCACTTCACCTTTTCCCGTATTCTGCACAAATATGCAATGAAAACAGAGGCCTACCAGGCTCTCTTCCCCATTCTCAATCACTCTGTTGACTTTCCTGCAATTAACTATGATGTTAAGTCCAAATAATTTTGTAGTAGCTATTTTAGGAAGAAACTGTCCACTTAAAACTATTATAGACCAACCAGCGATGTCATGTGGTGGAGATTAGAAGAACTGGCTAGTGTCATGGCTGTGACAGCTGTTATTGTCCTGCCAGCCCAGAGAGCATGTCGCCGTCCTGGGATCTAGTGCAGACAGATTTCAGGGGCATTTCCAAGAGCAGTGATATTCTCTTACACTGTACAAAATGTAGGGCTCACCCCTTTCACAGCCTCTGTCATTAGCAAATTCTGTTGGAAAGTCATTCAAGAACTGAAAAGAATGAATTGATTTGAAGAAGTCTGCTTCACAAAAGCCCACCATCACTTGGGTGTACAAGTAGGGGAGAGGATTTCTCTTTTCACCTTATTAAAATTATTTCACAGTCATTGGTAAAGATAAAGGAACATGCTTAAAATAAAAATAGGATTAGGTCAATATATAGTTTTTTAATCTTAGAATGTGTTTCTGGTCCTGTATCTACCTGACTAGTTCACAGTTGGAAAACGTCTTGTCAGAATGAGTATTTTTGAAATGAGTTTCTACCATCTCTATATCCTATGAGTTTCGACTTTGCCTCTTTCTCCTCTTGGGGGAACACTCATGATACTTAATTCTGTGTCCCAGATGCTGTGTTGCCTTGGGTTTAGCTTCATTTCCCAAGCTTATTGGCCATGCCGCTATGATGGCTGGTCTTCTTTTAAGACCAGGTATTTTGTCCAACACAGACGAATAGACAGACACACTTTGCTGACATGTGCATCCTCATAGGTTGCCAATGGCCTCAGTTCAGAAGACTGCAAAGCCAAGAAAACTAACTCAGACCAGACCCCAAGGGTTTGATCTAAGTCCAGAGACATCTTCAGATGAAGTTCTGTATTTTAGCAACCCTGAAATTCTTAGATTTACCTTTAGCAATTTAACTTATAATTCAGTGAAATTGACTGCCTTTGAGTATTTCTCATGCACTTTTAAAGGCTAGCTTAGAAATTAATAGGATTAAGAGTAAGACTTCTGAAAGCATTAATATCTTATGAAACACAAAATTAGGTTATTGAGAAAATATAAGCCTAATGAACAGAGGTGATATCTCCATTCTACCCAATATTATGAATGCAGATATTGCTCAAATGTTTATTAAAGATATTAATGTCAAAGAGATTAGTTATAGGCTCAAATAATGATTCATAAAATAACCTGATTCAAGTTTTTCATGGACTATTTAAAAATACCTACCTTGGCACTTCCTGTAACACTATAGATGATATGTATTTGAGAGTATGCAAAAAATATTTCCTAATCAAATATGATTTATAAGTGCGAACTGAAACAATTTATACTAATTTTAAGCACGTTAAAATGGATGATTCATTGAGTTGTTATATTATGAAATAAAATGTTGTATTAATTACATTTCAAAATACTCTTTCTGATTCTAGTTAGTGGATCAGAGAGGACTGCTTAAAAATTTTTATATCAATTATATCTCAATAAAGCTGGTAGGGAGGGGAAAGTAAATATTTTTAAACACCAAAATCATTATCAGTTTAAAAAAAGAAGAAACGAAAAAAATGAAAAAATATATACTAGAGAGGAGAGAAGGAACAAGTAGAAAGGTGCTATTGGGAGAAATAATAAATAGAAATTTTTAGGAATAACCCTATCAGTTAATAATTCTCAGATTATTAAGTGCCTCCAGCACCCCTGGGGGGCAGGGTGCTGATGTTGGCAAGCGGACCATAGTGGAACAGATGGGACAGTAAATGGGACATGAGGAGTGATGCTGGAACATGGGTAAACCTGTGCAGTGACTGCCAAGAGAAAGGGACGCCTGATAAGGAGTGTCTCGCCTCAAGCCTGAAACCCCATCTTCTCCATCTTTGTCTGCATATGTCGCTGAATTACAAACCCAGATTTTTTCTAGAGGCACAACCAGGCTGATGGGAATTAAGAGCAATGAAAGGTCCCAGGCTGTGTTTACTCTGCTCTACATTCTCTAACCCCAGGGAATCTTTATTCTAGTTGAATCTGGAAAATCCTGGAGCAGTTATTTTTGTTAAGTTCTTTTGGCTTTTAGTACCCTAACCAAAGGTACTTCTTTGAATCGCGTTGTGAAGTACCCACCCTTGCCTTTAACCCTGCCGAGAGTCGGGAGTGTTGTGGCTGCCTGGCATAGTGTGGGTCTTGCAGAGCAAATACTGACAGCCATGGTGGGATGCAGGCTCTGGTGCCAGACTGCCTGTGTTCCAACTCAGCTCTGCTTCCTACCACTGGCTAAGTGAACTTGAGCAACTTATCTAACCTCTTTGGGCCTCAGTTTTCTCAGCTATAAAATGGTATAACTGTAGTATCAACCTCATACGGTTGTATGAAGATTAACCCATTTAAGGCATCATAAGTGTTGGAATTGTATCTGATATTCAGTTGATGTGTTAGCTAGTAAAAAAGAAAAATACTAAGTAATAATAAGATCTAAGAACAGAAATTCACACCATGTTCTTTATATGGAAACTGTCATATTGCGGTTTCAGTACATCTCTGTCATCTCTTCTTGTGTTCAGGACTCTGAAGGTAAAGTGAACCAGTCACTTTGTGGAAAGGGCTCAGTACATTTTTGCTTCAGCTACAGAACTAGGTAATTCCCTTACTGAAACAATTTATACTAATTAAACAATTTATCATGTATCATCAACAGCTCCCATTAAAAAGTAATTTAAATAGATAGGTGGGTTTGATTCTGTAGATAAAGTTTGAGAATTGAGAAAATAAGTATTTTTAAATATGTGCTATCATCTTTAATTGCTAAAATATCTAAGTTAGGAAAGTCCTAAGGAATGATACAACTATAGACCAGAGAATGCTCTTTTTAAAAAAATTCACTGGTGGCCAGGTAGGATTTGGTGAATTTAATTTAACAAGTTGCACTTATTAATTCACCAGAAAATACTAAGCATATGCTGTGAATCTGATAGAACTAGGTGCTAGGGACACAGAGAACCACATGCCTTGTCCTCGAAAAGCTCCCTCTGCCGGAGGAAGCAGCCTTTTAGTGATCGCAATGGGTTAAACCCCACAAGAGAGATTTGCAGAGGTGCTTTGAAGGCCACAGGGGGCACCCAAGCCAGCCTAGGCTGCAAGACAGGCAAGGATGGCTTTGTCCTTGAAGGATGAATGGGAGTTGACTAGGAGAAGATGAAAGATGGAAGATCATGGGTAGACACAAAAGCAAGAGAATAGGGTACACTGGGAAACTGGCATGAATCCTAGGTGGAGCTGGCAGATGAGAACAGAGCTCCAGTTATGAAGGGCCCCATGTGTCCAACAGAAAAGCTTGGATATCATTCTGGAAGCTATGGGAAGAGAAGAAACACTCAGATAACAAGAGTCTTATTCCTATACTTGGATGGAGATCTTATTTTGTACAAACAGCTTTATTTCGAAACACTATTTGTACAAGGCACACAGGAATTGATTGAAAAACAATAATCAACACCCAAAAAAGTAAAGGGGAGGGGGAAAATATATTACTGAAAAAATACAACATGAACTACATTGCTCTGTCCCTGCTCAAAAAATGCTGTGGAATGCTTGGCTTTGACACTTGCTGAAGCAGTGGACTACTTCAGCGCTGACGTGCATCTGGGGGTGAATGTCGAGAAAGCCTCCAGTTGCCACTGTGACTCAGCATCATCATGTAGTCGGTCTTTCTGGTTTTCTTCAATCTGTGTGTATTGGGAAAACCAGCCATCTCGATTGTAAAGTAGTTCTGAAATAGTGGCTTTTCCTCTGTTGACAGTGTTTCTACCAATTCATCTTTATCTTTATCTTTTCCAAGACAGAAATATCTGAAAATTGGCCTTTACCCTGGGAAGATTCATTACCGCTCAAGTAGACAACAGAAGTGTGTCCAAACAAAAGGGAAAACAAGTAGTGGGCATGAGATGGAGCAGCACTCAGTGCAAATTTTGTATTTGATTTGTGTTAATGAGATCGTCACATGGCATATCTCACCAGGGAAATGCCATAATTCGATTCAAAAGAAACTCAGACATGAATCACAATAAAAAGGTAAACATGCTGAATTGAACAGAAGTTGGCATGTTGTCAGTGGAGAGTGGATAAGGGATCTCTGGAGAAAGACCAAGCGGATGGGGCAAGTTTGTTTACTTTGCTGCGAAAGCAGAGTTGGTTCGTTTTCCCAGCAAGCAAAGAGCAGTCTGTTGCTAACCCCTTGGGGAATATCAGTGAGTTCACCAAAAATAAACAAAGGAGTCAGCTGCACTCAAGGGGAACAGTGTAGGACTGAGCCACACTGCCCCTGCAGGTTGCTGGGCCTTTACCACCTAGAGTTAAAAAGGGAGCTTGTTCGGGGCACCACATGTAGCTATGCACTGAACGGACAGGGTCCGTAAATCCTCACTGCTCCTGCTGCATTAGTGCTGTAAGCTGCTGCACACCGCTGTAGCTGGTGAGACGGGAGTGGGGTCCCTACCTCCCCGATGGCCCTGCAGGGTTGGAGGGTGAGTTTCTCCCCATCTCTAGTCCCCAGAAGGCCTTCTTTGATCCTACTTTTTTTAACTGATCCTTTGGGGATCCAAGCAGAAAGGCAGTAACTTTAAGTGGGACAACCGTCATGTGATTCTGGAAAAAATATGTTTTGCTATCATTGTGAAATTAGAATAAAAAAAAGACAGCAATTTAAGACTATTCCCAGGTAGGGCATCCTGAGAAACACAAATGTCACTGTTTAATTAGCTAATACTGCTCTGGAGCACAAAAATTTATTTTCAAATTACTAGAGCTGAAACTTATAAATTTAAGTAACTCTTGGCAGCCTACTCTTCAAAAAAAAAAATTTATATATATATATATATATATATATACAGTGCAAATATCTAAATATATTTAGAATAGCATTATCCTTACCCCACCTACTTTATTCTGTGTGTTTCTACAGGGTACAAACACTGGTGATTAATTTTATAACTGAACATGGAGATTGTTTTTCAGCTCAATTTAAACTGGGGAATTGAAGACATTGTGCCAAAATCTCAGGCTTAAGTATAACTATGCATTTTTTCTAAGGAATCTGGATTTTCTTTAAACGTGTCTATCTCCTTACAGTTCCTTGTTGATCTTTTTTTTAAATATATGGGTTATATAATTTCCCCAATCATCTCCCCCCATTTTCTAAGTAAAACAGCTGATTTTGTTCAGTGAAAGCACAGTTATATTTGATGCCTTTTTCTACAGAAGTCCCCCCTTATCCATGGGGGGTTACATTCCAAGACTCCCCAGTGGATGCTTGATACCATGGATTATCCCGAAACCTATATATACTATGTTTTTTCCTATACATACATACCTATGATAAAGTTTAATTAGGCACAGTAATGGATCAATGATAATAACTAATAATAAAATAGAACAATTATAACAATACACTGTAATAAAAGTTACATGAATGGCTTTGTGGCCATTATTAAGTAAAATAAGAGTTACTCGAACACAAGCACTATGATACTGAGATAGTGTGATAATCTGATAACCAAGACAGCCACTAAGTGACTAAAAGTCATGGAGCATATACAGCATGGTGATGCTGGACAAAGGGGTGATTCACGTCCTGGGCGGGACAGAGCAGAAATGTGCATGATTGCATCACACTACTCAGAATGGCATGCAGTTTAAAATTTATGACTTGTTTATTTCTGTAATTTTCCATTTAGTATTTTCAGATGATAGTGGATCGCAGGTAACTGAAACCACAGAAAGCGAAACATGGGTAAGAGGGGGGACTTCTATATTTTTGACAAGTTTGTGACAAGTTAAGAAGGAATTATTAAAATGTTTCACCTGCCCTCCAAAATCCATTTATTTACTTCATTCCCATTTCAGGAAAGCCAAAGACACCCAAAACACTTGCGTACGCTCTCTCCCTCTCTCCCTCTCTCCCTCTCTCTCTCCTTCCCTCCCTCCCTCCCTCCCTCCCTCCCTCTCTCTCTCTCCCTCCCTTCCTCCATCTCTCTCTCTCCCTCCTTCCCTTCCTCCCTCCCTCTCTCCCTTTCTCTCTCTCCCTCACTCTTTCCCTTCCTCCCTTCCTCTCTCTCCCTCCCTCCCTGAAAATCACCTCCTCTCTGTGTAGGTTATAGTTACAATTCTCCATTTTGATGCCCTCAGATGGCACAGACCCTTAGCTGGGAAGACAGGGCAGATCCTTAGATGGGCTGAGGGTACCTGGATGCCTTGTCTCTCCCCTGTGGGAGGTTAGTTGGCAGAGAAGAATTACACGTTCTAGAAAAGTTTTAAGAGCAGAGCACATCAGTTCTTTTGTTGAGTTTTAAAAACAGAGGCAGGGCAGGTGGAATAAAAGATATTTTGTGTTACTTAGCTGATAGAACCATTGCCCGACACAGCTGGTTCTGTGCTTCTGAGCAATCTGGGGTGGCGGCACCCCCTTCCCGCTCACCTTCAGCCCACACACTTTTCAGATGTGCTTTTCAGTTCCCATTTCATATTCTCAGGCAACAGCTGAGTCAATCAATTGCCACAATCAATGCAGGTTATTTTCTATCCCACAGGATACAAAACAAACAAAACAAAACCATTGAAAACTAAGAATGGGGAGTAGGGGGGAGCATTGGCAAGTGCTGTAAATGCATTAAGAATCACAACAGCTGCGCCTCCAATGACTATAGCAGCCAAGTGAGTTTTGACATGATTTTTCCTATAATTATTATGGTGATACTGAGCCAGGTCCGTAAGAAAATGATAAAAACTTCTATCTAAAATTTTGAGGTTGCTTCAAGCTATTTGGGACAAGTCAAGTGTATGTCTTTATGGTACTTTCTTAGTAGATAAAAGTTTCTGCATGTTTTTAAACAGTGCTATAGAGAAGGTTGATTTTACCATGAATACATGGTTTATATTTCTAAACTACAAATATAAAAGTGTCCCTTTTCTATTTCTCATGATCCATTGTGTACTGCCAGCTTTCAAGACCTCTTAGGCGTGAGCCGATTTTTTTTTAAATCCAGTTTTCTTTTGCCCATGCCCCTGATAATAACATGTGTAAACTCAAACTTCAGAAAATTTGATTAAAAATTGTTATTTTCTGTGACTCTTTGTCCTCCCTCTGATGATAGTTCATGGCAGCAGACATTTTCCAATTGGTCTGAGGCACTTCTAGTCAACTGTCCATTTTTTATTTTGAAGCTGGTTATTAGAATTTTTTTTTACCTCGAGGAGCATTAAGCACTTTTCCTACTTGTTAACATGCTTTTAGTGTCAGATACCATTAGTCACAGGACCTGGCCTAGAAGGGACTGTAAATGTGCCGATGTTCTAGCACTTGCTGGCCTCATGAGTATCTATCTGGTGTCACTTAGATGGTGTCACCTCCCACTAACTCGACGTAGTGAGTTAAGGCACAGTTGTCATTGTCCCCTGCTTCTTCCTCACCTTTACGTCAGTAGGTCACAAGTCCTAACTTCTTTCTCTTCCACTATTTTCTGCTCCATCCCTGCCTCTCAGATCTCACTCACCTGGTTCTCATCTCTTGCCTGTACCATTTGTAAGAGTCCCCTAACTTATCTCTCAACATTTAATCTCCCCCGTCAAGTCTGTCCTCCACTCTGCAAATCAGTTTTCTTTGTAAAATATAGATGTTATCACATTTGACTGATGCTTTAAAATCTGCTTTGGATTCTTTGCAAAACTAAGAAACTCCTTAGCGTGGCATACTCAGCCCTCCACGATATGACCTCTGCCTGTATTTCAGGCCTTAATTCTGACCACAGTTACTTTCCACCATGATGAGCCTTATGGTCTAGCTCTTCTAATTTACTCACCATCTCTCACACTCCAAGCACCTTTGTGTCTCCAAGTTGTGCTTCATGTTGTGGCTCTGCCTGCAGTGACTTCTAGCTCCTTCTTCACTTGCCATGTCCCTTCAGATCCAACTCACATATTACCTCCTCCAGAAGCTTTCTCTGCTTTCCCAATCAGAAACAACCATTCCCTTTACAGTCTTATAGGTCTGGGTTTGAATAACAGAGTAGGCAACATATTAATTGATATACAGTGAACAATATATCAATTCATAATACAGTGGACTATATATTGATAATACAGTAGGCAGTAAATTAACTGATAATATAGTAGGCTATATGCTGATTGAGTCAATAGATATTTGACATACACTGTTAAGTTACTTTATATTTGCTAAATTGATTTCTATGTATTTAAACACAGACAGCCCCAGAAATGGAAATGAAATTAAATACATATAAAACTATTTAAAAATACATGCTTAGAAAGGTAGAGATCATCAGGTAGAATCAAGTGCATTAGTGGCATCCAACCAGAAAAAACTGCCGACCAACTTGAACCTTACCTAGATATCGAACCTTTAAAAATAGTAAAAATGGGTGTGGTTCCATCTGATCATCTTATTTATTGAATGCCAACCATATGTTTAAATTTTTTAGGATAAATATTTATAATCCATGTTTGCTTTACATTTTTTATGTAATCCCTAATAGAAATAATAGAGAATTATTTAGGTAAAACTTCAATGCATTTCATAACATGACTATTCCAAGAGAGAAACTATATATCATCACACAGTTTCAAAGTTCATAAAGGTAATTTGCTATCACAGACGTGGGGAGCAAGGTTTTGAGGAAAAGGTTTTTCATAGTCTTGCTTGCTTGGCTCCTAGAATTTTGATGATGATGTCAATGGTACCTGTCTTTGTCTAACACCTAGTGTGTCAGCACTGTGCAAAGATACACACACACACACACACACACACACACACACACACACACATTTCTAACCACAAGGCTTGTAACCACAAGTTACAAGTTACAAATGGGTATTATCATACCCATTTTAGAGATGAGGAAATGATTCAGAATTTAAGTAACTTGCCCAAAGCCATACTGCTATGGAGTGGTAGGATTTATTCTGTCAAATATGTGAACCCTAAAAGTCCATGTTCTTCCTGCTATACCATATCACTTCCTCCTGCAACACCACAGAGATATAGACCTATGGTAGTTAACCATATGTTTTGTTGATTTGACTTGTGGTTTCATGGCAAGAGTGTTGTTTTTCCTCCGTGCAATTCTCTTTGTTTTGAAGTGTTCTGTTCATTGGCAGAAGACCCATCCAGCTCTAGGAGCCCCATTGACAGCGCCAACTCTGGTGTATTTTAACATCCCAACAGCCTGAGATGCTGCCCATTAACCCCGCTCAGTGTCCCAGCTCCGAGAGCGAGGTCACTCTGACATTTCTCCTCTCCTATTCCAGTTTTTCATTGTGAGAGATGGAGGAAAATCATTCTGCAGATATCCGCCAACCTGGGTCCTTGAAACTCACCAGGACAGGATCAGCTAAAATCAAGCTATAGCTCTTGGAGCATAGATTCTATATGCCACATCCCTGGATTATTACCGTCAACCAACCTAGTAAAGGACAGAGGGAGAAACGAGGGAGAAAAATGTATAAATTTGAGTTGTGTGTGAAAGCTAAGGTTTTCTAAAAGCTTCTCTCTGAAAGATGTTGAATCTTTATTCATTGAGACGATACAACATGACAGTGACTTTTATGTTACCTAGATCTTTTTTATCCATGATAAAGTGATATCCTCTGTTCCTGGATCATGTTAACTGGATCCCTGACCTCCAGACAGAACCAAGATAACTCCTTTATGCTTTGAATAAATGATACAAAAAATAACCAGTTGAAAGCTCAATTATTTTTTCCAAACAATAATGTTATATAGTAGAAATGACAGTAGATTAGGAATCAGAAGACTTGGGTCCCAAGTCTTTGACCTCTCACGTTACTAAGAATCTCTGCTGAGACCCTAACACTGGACCCTTGAGCAAATCACTCAACTTCCCCAAAATAACTCAATCAGTTGCAAAGACCAAGTGCCTACTAAATGTCTCTGATAGTAGTAGTACTGTCACTTCAGTGATGCCAGACTTCCTGTTTGGTTGTCTGTTTCTATGGATGAGATGTTTTCCAGTGGGAGACACTGACTAGCTGCCTGAGAACCACAGCCTGGTGGTCATCACAGAGTGCCATCACTTAGGATCCACAGGCAGTTCTCTGGCTTCCTCTTGCCAGTTTTGAGTTTATTCAACATTTCTGCATGAGGTGGTGTCTATCCTGATGTGCCCTTCTTATCTTTTCCTCCTCTGTCTTCCCCTGTTTCATCCCCTCCCCACCCTCACTTCTAACCACAACTCCATCACTAAAACACTGAAAACTCTGAGTTGAGAAGATATGATAATGCTACTAATACATTTTTGTGTCAAGTCCTCACAATGTCTGAAATGTGTTTACAATTACAGTTCCATTACATCTCTAATCCCCTGTCCTAGTTTTTAAGGATCATGAATAATAAGGAAATGTATGGATTAAAAGTTTCAAATTACTTAATCTATTTCACATTTTATATTGTATAAATTTACTGTCACATGTATTATTCAGACCAAAATAATATTGAATCAGAGCCCATAATTTTTTTGACCTATCATATCACTGAAAAGAAAAAAGAGAATGTGCTGACTTTTCTAGTTCCTTTTATTGCATCTTCTGAAATAAATGTAGTTTTATGACCATGATGGAATTCACCCATATTAGTCAATATCTTATAAATTTAACAAACTTCTTCACTCCCTTTTTCTTCTCTGGTTGCCCTTCAGGGACACATGGAAAGCCTTTTATCTGTTTACTTCAGGGAAATTATACAAGAGATACTGAATAATTATAATGTATTCAGTGTTGAATATAAATACACAGCATATGTTTTTATATGTATTGTATTTATGTGCTTTAAGTAATTATGCATTTGAGTTCCTCGCCAATTTTACGACCAAAATATTTTACTTGGCTGATTGCTAAAAGTGTATTTTAAGCTGACTTCTTGAAACATGAAGAGAATATACTGCAAATCCAATTAACATAATTTATCTGCTTAAATAGAATGCTTGATTTTATCATTTCTCTATTTTAATGATGAAAACAATCATAAGGATAAAGAGTAACAAAACATGTTTTTAAAGGTTTCCAAGTCTCTATTTTATTATTTTCCTTCAAAAACAACACATAATTTTTGAAATAAATTTAGAAGTTTTATATAAAATGCAAATTAAAAAATAATAACAAAAATCACCCATAAAGCTACTATCAATTTTCAGTAAGTTTTCATCCAATATTTTAATGCATTAGAATTTTTATATAAGTAGTTTCATATCTTGTTTTCCCACTTAATATTATATCACAAATGTTTCTATGTCTTTGCTGTGAACACTACTATGAATAATTCTTTGGATTTGCCTTCATTATTTTCTATGGATAGATATCAACAGATGGAATTACTAGTTCACAGTTGTATCAAATGCTTAAGGTTCTTTATGCATAGCGATATTATGCTTTCCAGAAAAGCAGTATCAACTCACACTCACCATCAGCTCTCTCCTTGAGAGTGCTTGCTTCAATATGCCAGCATGAAAATAAGCATAATTTTATTTTATCTTTACCAGTTTAATAGGTGAAAAAAGTATCTCATTATTGTTCCATTTGAAACTAGACATGTCTTCATATGTTTACTGGCCATGGCAAAGTGGTCTTCTGTGAACTGTTCATGTGCTTTGCCTCTTTTTTTTTTTAAACTAGGATGTTAATGTCTCTTACTGACTTGAATGACTTCTTCTATGGCCTGTATAAAGTTTGAGAGAATTGACTTATTGGCAGTATTGGATCTTCCTATTCATTCATAGTTTCTGCCTCCATTTATTTGGATCTTCTTTTATATTTTTCAATAAAGTTTCAAAATGTTCTCCATAAAATCTTGTTCATCTTTTAGTTTTGTATACTTTTTTGTTATCGCAATAGTATTTTCTTTTTATTGCAAGTATGTAGAATATATATATATACACACATATATATGCTATTGCCTTTTATACATTACTCCTTTTCCAGAAACTTTTTTCAGCAGTCTTTATTTCAGTCATTTGTCTGTACATTATTCTTGAGTTTTCTATGAAGAAACCATGTCATTCTCATGACAGTTTTGTATCTTTTTAATCTTTATGTATTTTTCTTGTTTAGGAAGCTGACTAAAACCTGTAATACATTGTTGACTAAAACTTACATTGGCAAGCGTTATCATTTTGTTCCTGATTTTCAGATAAAAGACTTTTAATGATTAGCAATTAATCATGATTAGATTAAGGACATTCCCTTCCATTCCTGGTTTATTAATATTATGTACCATGGATAGATATTGAATTTGGTAGAATGATTTTCAGCATTTATTGTTATATAAAATGATTATTTGAGTTCTCTTAATATGTTCATGTGGTGAGTTAATTAATATAATGAATAATCTAATATTGAACCAACCCTTCATTCCTGGGATAAACTTAACCTGGATATGATATATATTAGACATTGTTAAATGCTGTTCACTAATAATGATTTTGCATCTATATTCATACATGACTAGTCACTTAATTATTCTTCTTATATTTCCATTTTATTATTTAGAATGAAAATTATGTCTACTGTTTAAAATGAGATAGCATTTGTATTCTTTCTGTTCTTTTAAAAGAGTTTGATTCAAATTATCTTTAGAACTCACCTGTAGAACTAGCTCTATCTAGCAGTTTCCTCATGTTAAAATTTTTAATTACTATTTTTTTCAATAGTTACAGGACTATTCTGGATTTCTAGTTTTTCTTGAGTTAATTTTTTAGTTAATATTTTTATAGGAATTTCTACATTTTGACTAATTTTTTTAGTTTGAAACATATTTGTTCTTATTATCTTTTTAATTTGTATTCGTATTCCTTTTTTATCATCATTAATATTGCTTATTTGTGCCTTCTATCATTCTTTTTATCTCGAATATTCTTGCCAGTAGTTTGTTGCTTTTATTAGTTGTTTCAAAGAAAAAACTTGACTTTGTTGATCTTTCACATTGCATTTTTAAAATTCCTTCTATTCTGTTATTTATTTATTTATTTATTTGTACTTTCTTTGAGTTTATTCTATTCTTAAATAGGTGCTAAACACATTAATATTTAATCTTTATTTTTTCTCATATAAGCACTTATTTTAAATTATTAATTTTTCCTCTCACAGTTGAGTACTACTAGTATTTTTAAATTTTCATTACAATTTCTTCTTTGGCCCATCGGTTATTCAGAGCATGTGAGTACATGAGTGTTTTCTCAGTGATGGAAAAATTTTCATTGTCATTTTATTAATGATTTCTAACTTAATTGTCATTTTATTAATGATCTCTAACTTATGATTAGAGAAAAGTCATTGAAATTTGTGGATGCTATTCAGAGCCTTAACATGGTCAATTTTCTTAAAATATTTTACATAGTCTGAACAATGTTGAGTGACTTGTTTCATATATTCTTTAGAACAAGCTTTTAAAATTTTTTCTTGTTCAAATTATCTGTATACTCACTAGATTTTTGTCTATTACTTATAGGTTACTGAAAGAGATACATTGAAAAGGGTGAAGGGATTAAGAAGTACAAACTGGCAAAATACAAGTACAAAATAGTCATGAGGGGTAAAGTACATCATAGGGAATATAGTCGGTAATATTGTAATAACTGTATAGTGCCACAGAGGTAATAGACTATAACTGGAGGATCACTTCATAAATTATATAAATGTCTAACCATTATGCTGTACACCTGAAAGTAATATAAAATAATATTGCAAGTCAACTATAATTGAAGAAAAAAATTTAAATTTTTAAAAGAGATCATATATTTAGAAACTAAGGTATAAAGTAATACAAGTTTAGAACTGTCAGCTCTTACAAGCGAATTGAGCATTTCATCATTAGGCAGCAAATATTATTGTCTTTAGTGACATTTAAGCTTTTCAGTGTATTTTGTCTAATTTTAATATAACTATGCCAGTTTTCCTCTAATTACTATTTTCCTGGAATATATTTTCGACCTCTTTTATCTTAATTGTGTCTCTTGTTAATAGCATATAGCTGGATTTTATTATTTCTGTCAAGTCTTGCAGCTTTTACCTTTAAACTCTACTACTCTATCACTTAGTACATTTTTAATTTGCTGCAATTACTGATATATTTGAATTTATTTTTATTGTCATGTTTTGTGAGTTGTTTGTTCCACTTTTTCTTATGCTCCTTCCCCCACCACACCTTTTCTTACTCATTTTTTAATTAATTGAATTTTTATTTCTCTCATTATATTTTGCCCTCTAATTTGGAAATTATATGCCCTCTTTTCTTTTACCAATCACTAAAGAAATATTAGCATATATATTTTAAAATCTAGAATTAATGTAATTGCTTAACCTTCTTCACATAAATATCTTTTTCCCCTCTAAATACCTCATGATAAGGAGATTCCCTCATAATGAAGATTTCCTGGGATTTGCAGCATCTGAGCCCTTGGATTTAAAAGATGAATAAGTCTTGGTTTCTTGTCCTTAAGAACTTGCCTTTTTTCTCCTGTAGGAGTGATTAGGAACCTACCAATGTCAGCATCTCTTTCTTACATCCTAAAGCCATGTTTTCAACCTGGTTGTCACATAACTCCAGTGGTTGCAGGGTTGCAGGCTTATAACAATGGTGGCCATGCTTCCCTTGCAACACAGGCCTCTGCTATGCTTTGCTGTTGATTAATGATGACAGTTGTCGTGCTTGGCCACCATCCTTTGATAATCAGAGATGCTTTCTACAATAGCCAGTAGCTGCATTTCTGTTATTTGATAGTAGGCCCTTCACCTCTGTCTTTGCCCTCCAGTTTTACCCTTTACCTTTTTCCACATAGAACATACATGTAAAGTGGAGTGAATGTTCCTATCTAATTTCCCTTTACTGCATGGGTCTCTCTAGTCTTGATCATTTGTGTGAGCTCCTTGCCAGCTCAATTTTCCCCTATAAATTTCAGTGGTTTTGAAAAATGGGATTATATGTTTTACTCCCTCTGCTCAGTTACTTCTGCTTTCATTCTTCCCTGGGCTCATCAATCATCTTCCTCTCTCTTGTCACTGCCCTGAAGCTTGGACTTTAGGCAGGCCACACATCTCTCCTATTTCTTCTCTTCTTGGCACTGCTGAGCCTTTGGATCTTTGTCTAAAAGCTATAATTTTTAAACAAGATTGTCCCAGTGAAAACATCTTCACTGGTAGGGTATCAGCAGGTACCGTGGTAATAGTTGATATATATGAGTCTTTGATAAGTTGTACTTGCAATTCAAGGCTGCCTGTATTTAGAAACAATACAACAAGTTCTGTAAGTCCGATGATCAGAAAGAAGGAGAAAATGGAGCTGTATAAACAGTTTTAAACTGATGGAAAATAACTTTTCTGAGAAGCCTCATATAGTTTGCCCATCTTCCTCTGCCCTTTTGAAATTCCTCTGAATGTTAGTTCTGACTGTCAGCGTGCTGTCCTGTAATATTTTCTCTTAAGTCCTACAGCACTTATGCAGCAGGGTGGCAGCTGACCCATTTCCAGTGTGCGTGAAACCATGTCACTGTGCTCGGAGCATGGTGTGGAACTAGTAGATGGAGCTGAATGGCATTGCTCATTGTTGTGTTCTTCCATGCTTTGTTGGTAGGGAGTAAATCATGTGGTCTTCAGTGGTTTATCCTTTGTTTGGATCTTGATGTCCAATTTCCTCGTTCAATTTTTTGTTTATAGCTGAGCATAGATCTCATTAATATTATTGACCTCTTAACCATTTTAAAGGGCATTGGGTGGGTTGCAGAACATAGAACATGGAATTTGATCTATTTTGCACTAAATAAAATTTTAAATTTATGTGTTTGAGTTCTAGCCATGATTACTATATTGGTCAGAAAACTTTAATGCTTTTTTAAAAAATGCCAATATGTGATATCACTGTTCCTATAAAATAAATAAATGATTCTTCATAATTGCTTTTCCAATGTTTTTCCTATGTGACTCATTCCAATAGTTTTCCCTCCAAAATTGTTTGAGCAGTGGCTGTTATGATTCTTGTGAACTGGCAATTATGTCAAAACAATTTAATCAGTGCTTGAATTGTGCTGGCATTGCTCTTGGAAGACCATTTTTCAGAATAACATCTCTCTAAACATTTGTTAAATAATTACACCTATAAACACTTTACCCACAAGGACCCTTAGGAGTACTACTATTGGACATTCCAAGCCTTAGAGACAGAGCCTATTCACCACTGTAAGTGCCAGGACTCCCTGTTAAGGAAAGTTAGAAAACTTTGAGCAAAGGTGGGTGAGAGTCAGAGTTCCTTGTCCTCAAGAAACATTCTTGCAATGCTATTGTCAAGAGCTTGTATACATAATTAATTAAGGGAGTGTTCATTGGGATTTTGATTGACAGCAGACACCATTCCAGCATCACATGTTGAAGGATCACTGGCGGGGTCTCCCCTTAATTTATGGGGCATATGTGATTATCCTTCTGCCCACAGTCATTGCAGAAATCATGTTTCTTTTGCAACAGCAGCTGGTAGGTGCTGTAAGAAAGTGACTGCACAAAAACTTAGTATAAGATTTTAAAATTATGATTAAATAGATAATAAAAATCAAAGCATCTTCCTTCAAATATGTCCATTTGATTTATAAGGAGACCAATAATGAAAAAGTAAAGACTTCAGTGTTCCAAAAGACTCTCTTATGTTCAGAACCTTTCAGAAAAGCAAATACAAGAGCAGATAAGTAAAGGAATTGTTCTTTTGTTTATATGAGGTATGAATGAAGGCAGATAGTCTTAAAAATCTCAAAATATTTTAAAGGAGTCCTCTGTTATTTTTGTTCAAGCTCTTTCTCATCCAGTTCTTATTCAATCAGCTTTTCTATGAAGATTCCAAAAACAAGACACATTCATTTAAAACACAAAAGGTGTTTCCTGGTGCTACCTGACACAAGGGTACACTCAGCTATGGACGCCCCTTCCAATGCACCTCTCAAAACCTCCAAGTCCTCGTTTAGAAAAATGGTTCAATGTCACCTTCACAGGAATGTTGCGAGGATGATGTTCTGTGTATACATAAGTATATAAATAGGTCTTTTCACTGTTTCCGAACTGGATTCCTCCATTCTTGGATCACTGCCAGAGACCGCAAGCCAACATCCCTGATCAAATCAGTTATTATACTACTGCCAGGCTTTGCTTTTTTGAGTCACATTGAAATCCTAATCACTCCCCTATGTTTAGAAACCAAAGCACTGGGTGGTTCTGACCCACCCCCCAAATCCCACTGGTAAGCTCCATCTCACCTCCCCTTGTATCCTCTTGTTTTGTGACAAAAATCTTTCACTCAGATCAAATTATCTCCTCCCTTTCCCTCTTCCTTACCTCTGTGTTTGTTTCAGGCATCACTTGCCTCCTCTTGGAGCCCATCTTTCTCTCGCTCTCCCTTTCCAAGTCCTTCTACTTGGTTCCTTGAGAACCAGCTCAAGTCCTGTCTTTGTGAAGCCTTCTCCCATTCACCCTCACCAATCTCTGCTTTCTTCAAACCTTTACAGCATGTGAGAATGTACACTGCATAATTTAGCCTCTATTTATAGACTGCTATACTATTTGTTCTGTTTCCTGAGTGTTACAACTGTATTGTGTCTTCTCCAAGGACGAGGCTTTCTCTTCTTTGGTGTGGTCTCCACTATGCTTGAAACCTTGTCGGTATAGTGGTTACCTGTTTTGGACAACTTTTTATAGAATTGTCTTATGTCAACACAGGCCAGCGATGCTGACGTTTAATAACCAATCATTATAATTTCATGGTTTTGAAATTATTGGAAACAGATGATGAGTATCTTCATGATGATAATAAGAGAATAATCAACTTTTTTTTTCATAATAGCAACTAATATCGGTTGAGCCTCAGCCACAGGCCAGGGACTAGACTAAGCACTTCCCTTATCTCCTTTGAAGCTTGCCATACCCTCCCCACTACAGACATAAGGAAACTGAGACTTAGAGAATTCTGTTTCTTGCCCATGTCAAAGAGCTTATGAGGAGTGCTTGAATTTGATCCTAGATACAGTTGATTCCAAGCTCATCCCACCTTCTGGGTACAAAAGGAAATAGAATCTTCCTCACCATCTCTCCCGTACTTTGGGCCTATTAAACCTGAAAGAATGAAGATGATATGATTGGAAAAATGGTTTCTTTTCAGGTACTTAGAAAGCTTCACAACTTTCTCCCAATTATAAATAACAGGTTACAACTTCCCGAAACATAAAGAAATGGTAGAAATGTTGGAAATTAACTTTATTGACTACATGGTTATATGGCATTGATGTAAGAACTTTAGTCTTGTAAACTGACTTTGTTTTATATGTTTTATGTGTACAAATTTCACTTTATTTTAAAGTGTTGAGAGTTATTCTTAAGTGTAGATTTGCTCCAATTAGCACTGGAGAGGCATAGCAAAATAAGGCTAGAGAGAGCAAAGTGTTTTTGTCCTTTGGCACTGGCCACCAATGGGATGTCATATTGCACTTAAAACATTGTAATACTTTTTTGTAATAATGCAGTATGTGTGATCAAGTAAAGGAGCCATGGAAAAGACACATTGAAATTGTCAATGTTCAATATGTAGAAACAAACATATTTCAAAAAGTCAGTCTCCCAGTTATACAGACTTCAGAATCTCATTAAAGTCATCTAGGGGAAAGGCAAAGTTTAAAGTGATCAGGATTTTTAGAAGCTTGTTTTTTTTTTGCACATGTACTTGTGCGTATATTTGTCTTTGTGTGTTTGAAGTTCTCTTGGCAAGGTGAGCTGGAAAGTATTCCACTGATTATCGTAGGTCTGCTACTAGAAGAGCTACATATTTTCAAATATTTTCTGTTTCTAGCACAATAGGTGCCTTTAAAGATTTCAGATAACAATGATTTAAATGGAAAATCCAATATATTTTATGTGCCTGTAACTTCACATAAGAAGAAAAGTAAGACAGAAAAAAAAAAAAACTATGAAAAAACATGAGCATGTCTACACAGTAGGATTTTGGTTTCTTGGTATATAATATTTTCTTTTGGTATTCTGAATGTGTGGCACACTGTTTCTTTAGCTCTTCTTTTGGCCACCCCCCTATATCTGCTTCTTGGTACATATCCCATGTATAATCTAAGAAACTTCCTGAATCAATCTATAATGGATATAATGAAAAAGAAAGGTCTATATTCTTTGTAAAGATAGTATTTATGTAGCAGCCAAAGTTTCCTAAAAAATTTTATTTGGGAAGAAATACAAAAGCAAAAGCATCTGCTATCTCCCGGGTTGAACTTTTGTAATATTTTGCAGCAGCTAATTTAACTTGAGTGCACAATTCTAATAAAAGAAGTTGTAGGATAAAAAGGTAGATCTGAAATAATACCTTTGGTGTCTTTGTAAATCTTATAAACTGGCATACCTTCCTAAGCTTATGCAAAACAGAAAGTGGAGAGGCATATTGCAGAAAACTAAATTATACATAAAGTCATTAAACCTCAACCTTCACTTCTGATTGAGGGATTGCTGCAGTAGTCAGTGAGAGCAGAGGCAAAATGAAAAAATAAATAAATGAAGGACTCTATCACATTACACATTTCAGTGGAAATGTAATTGCTTATAAGTTCACTTGAAGTTCTTGGGTATGTGCAAAATTGCATGTAGCTGCTGAAATTAAGAAAGAGGCCATGGCACACTGTATCCTTGTGAACTCTGAATACCACCCTCAGATGTGAGGGGGTTGGAGGGAAGAAGTAGACTCATTATTGATGCCGATATCTAACTCTGCATGTCATACTTAACCCCAAACTCTCCTGTCTATTGAAATGTTCACTCTTTTTCTTGACCTGGTTTGCCACCCAGAGATGTATTTATGTAGATAACATGCAATGTTTTCTTTTCTTTTCTTTTCTTTTTTCAAAATGGTTTTATAAACTCTTTAGGAAGGTTGTGAAATCCCCTTTTTCAAAGGTCATATATCTTGGAAAATATTCCCATCTGTCAAGGATGATCTAAATATGAACAGTTTGAAAGGATGGCAATGCAATAATGACCTCTCTTGAGGTCGTCTTCTACCGCTAGGAATGTGAAATGGAAAAGGCATGAAGTCGGCATATAAGCAAGACTTCACAGCTCTGAGGCCCAGTAGAGCAGGCAGAGCTGGAGAAAGCAGGAAGACCTTTTTCTGACCCTTAATTAACTGCCAAGACTCTGCAGATTGCTGCTGGCTCTTCAGCATCCCCATATAGTTCTTAATTAATTCCAGCTGCCGGGTTGCCCACACTAAATCATCACAAAATAAGCCCTACCCGAGGAGTAGGTTAAGGGCCATGGTAAGCCCATGAACCACATTTCCTTTCATTTGACACTATGTCTTAAAGGCTTTGGCAGTGGGGTGTGTCTTCCTCTCTGAGTGGGTCTGTTTTATCAACACATCACAGGAACGTAGTCTTGAGACAGAAGGTGCATGAACTGTGGCCTGATAGAATTCAGTGATAATCGCACCTCAAGAACTGAAGAATATGAATGTTCGCTATGGAAAAGATGTTCAGAGGAGAGAAATTGTATGTGTACACCCAGCTCTGGATGTCATCCTGCAGAACTGTGTCTGCCAGAGCCAGGTTTTCTGTTTCCACACTCAGATTACTCATTCCCACAAGACATTCCACTTTGCTTACAACAAGCCAGCATTCACCAGCTAGCCTAAGCGCAGCAACTTGGCTTTCCAGTAAGTAGTGCCACTGCATAGTGCACCATGGGCATAATGGACACTTGGAAAGAACATATCCCCATTTTAAATTAGTACATTAGCATTCTAGGTTACATATCAGAGTGACTTCAATTTAATATTTGTACATCCACGACTGGGAACAATTCATCTCTATGTGTGCTAAGTGCATTAGTTTGCTAGGGTTGCCACTACAAAATACCACAGTCTAGGGGGATTAAATAACATACTTACTTTCTCTCAGTTCTGGAGGCTAGAAGCTAGAAGTCCGTGATCAGGGCACTCAATGGGTGAGTTTCCTCTGAGGCCTCTTTCCTTGGCTTGCAGATGGCCACCCTCTTAGTGCCATTTCATATGGTCACCCCTCTGTGAAAATCTCCTCTCATAAGGACACGAGTCATATTGAATTAGGGGCCACCCACATGACCTTATTTAACTTAATTACTTCTTTAATTGCCCTATCTTGCCCTATCTCCAAATACAGTCACATACCACATTCTGAGGTACTAAAGGTTAAGGATTCAACATATGAACTTAGTGGGATGGGGGAAGGAGGAGGGGACACAATTCAACCCCTAACACTGAGAAAATCATATTTCTTATTCAGGAAGTCTGAGAGATCTTGCAATTTGAGACTCAACCAAGGGGCTTTCCCTGAGAGGTGGACCAGTCAGTCCTCTGCCAACTCCAGCCCCTCAGTCCCATTGGTGTGTCCCCTGTAAATTATAACCTGAGCTGTCCAGTATGGTGGCTACCAGCTACATGTGGCTACTTAAATCTAAATTAATTTAGTTTAAATAAAATTTAAAATTCAATTTCTCAATCACCTTAGCCTCATTGCAAATGTTCAGTGGCCACAAGTGGCTAGTGGCTGTTATACTTGACAGTGCAGATGTAAAACATTTTCATCATACAACTGCCATTACTTTTCATGTGCCAGAAGGGACCTTTGGCATTAAGGTAGTTCCTACAATAAGTGTCCTATAGCTGCTTGCTTTGTACTCAGCTCTCTGCTGTGCAAGTGTAGGGGCATGGGCCCTCTCTTCAAACAACATATAATGTAATTATATGTGGTGATAAAAAAATTACATATCAGATCTGTAGAGAAAATTTAAGTGGTACATACTAATAGCTACAATAGAATTTTTGAAGGAAAAGAAGAAATCAATGGAAACTGGAGAAGAAAACGCATGGAAGGAGTAGGTTTAAGCTGAGTTATAACACATCAATTTTGCAAGGCAAAGCAAGGGAAGAAGGGCCACCCTGCTACAGCAGCATCATAGCCCACAGAAATTGGAACATAAAAAAGAGCATAGGAGACAAGTGTCATTATGCCCTTTATGATGGACCTGCATTAAGGTTGAAGCTTTTATTCTCTCTTTTTTACTTCTTAGCTTCTCTTGTTCTTTCCTCACTCATCCTTCCCTATTCATTCCTCGGCACAACGCCTGGACTCTTTCACACCCTGGCAGCTCTACAAGGATTTCTTTTATTCTCCTGTCTGCCTCTAGAACTCTTTTGTTCCTACTCTCTGTTCCTCAGTCCCACAGTAGGATGCTTGTTGCAGGAACTAACTTCATGAATGCCACATCCACTGAGCAAGGACAGAAGTCTGTACTCATACCATGGCCACTAGCCACTTGAGCTATTGAGCACTTTCAATGTGGCCAGGTTACTGAAGAACCTCATGAGCATCAGGGCTCAAACCCTTTGGGGCTGTTTAGGGAGGCTGAATTAGCCATAAACTGAGAATCAGCAGCTTTCTTTGCCCTAAGCCCTTTCAGCAACTCCATCCTTTCTCTAATGGATGCAGGGCACATTCAGTAACCCTGAGAAATTGGGACCACCTCCCAATTCAGAGGTAGAAGTAGAAAAAGGAAGGAAGGGCACCTAAGAGTCATCTTGGTAAGCCTGTGGAATGGGGGTCCACACATGCATTTATGAATATGTCTCCTAATGTCTTAAGTACTAATATCAACACTGCAATCACTGATTGAATGCCAGTTATTTAATTTTAATTACTATTCAGTTTATTAATTTACTTAGAGGACATTATAGATTTTTGTAGTGTGTTAAATCAAATAAAAGTTATTCTTCCGGGAACTAATGCTTAGTGAAGAGTTTTTAGACATCACACCAAACCACAGTCCATAAAAGAAAAAATATCAAGAAGTTGGACTTTATCAATTTAAAAAGGTTTACTCTGTGAAATATTGTGGTAAGAGGATGAAAAGACAAACTCAAGGCTGGGAAAAAATACTTGAAACCCACATATCTGACAAAAAACTTATATCTAGAAAATATTTTAAAAACTCTCAAAACTCAACAGTAAATACACAAGTAATCCAGTTAGAAAATGGGCGAAGACATGGAAGATTCTTCACCAGAGAGGGTATAGGGAAGGCAAATAAACACATGAAAAGATATTTAACATGATTAGCCACTTAATTTGCAGAAAATGCAAATTAAGATCACGATGAAATATCACTACACATGTATGAGAACTGCTGAAATAAGAAATAGGGACAATACCAATGCTGGCAAGAATGCAGATGCTGAATCTCTCATAAATTGCTAGTGAGAATGTAAAATGTCGAGCTACTCTGGAAAACAGTTTGGCAGTTTCTTAAAAATCTAAACATACATTTACCACACAACCCAGCAATCACACTCCCCAGCTTTTATACCAGAGAAATGAAAACTTCCATCTCTCCTGCCATAAAAGAATGTAGAACTGTACAAAAACATGGTGCCCGTTTCTGTTTCCTGGTTTTGATTTTGTACTACAGTTACATAGTGTCCATTGGGGAAAATTAAGGAGTGCATGTGATCGCCCCATACTCTCTTTCCAGCTTCCTGTGAATCTATAATTATTTCCAAAAAAAAAAGTTTTTTAAAAATTATTCTTTAGTAAAATTTAAAATTCATTTCAAACATATTTGTTATTAACATAATGATTTCTTAACTCATTGTGATAATGATTATAAGGCAGTAATAATAATTATAAGGTTAACCTTTATAAATCTGCTAGACTCTCTTACCATGAGCATAAGTTACAGCTATAACAGAATAATTGAAGGCTTCATGTCTGTTAAGAAGAAATGTGGATAAATAACAGATATTATATAATAGTGTATAATAGTATTTAGAACTTTTATTTAGTATGGTTAGAATAGTATTTAGAATCTATATTTAGAATAATATTTAGAACACAGCAAGAATGCTGCACTTGTGTTATTAATGTAATCTATTATTAATATCTGTTAGTATTAATACCTTATTAATACTACTGAGTTGACAGCTTACTATGTTTTCACAAAAAGAATTCTTATGTAATCAAAATCTTTTGAGCCAAAGTTTTCTCCTTATTACACTTCTTGGCAAAAATTCAAATCTCCTTTCAGGAATTTTCTTTGCTGACAGGGCAGTCTCTGGGTATTGTGTGAAAGTTCATTCTGTTTTATGATGGAGATGGTAATGTCGTTCCTCCAAGGGCTTTAGATCTTTGTTGTTTGCATTTCAAAATTGACCCAGAAGTTGAGTTTAATTTACTTTCAACTCTCTTGCTTGGTCTAAAATGTTTTAAGGCAGTGCTTCTAAAAGCATGAAACATTGTTTTTTAGTTTAGTCCCAAACCTTGTCGTTCTAAATAAAAAATTGAACTACACGCCCCAAGGTTTTAATCTAATATCCAGTTCCTTGAATTAGAGCCAACGCTATTTTTTAAAACATTAGCAGATTCTAAATACAACTTTTGGCTACTTCCTTTTAACATCTGACCTTAGTTCACTTAAACTAATTGTTATCCTTTCATCAGATTGTGATTGTAAAAAACAACAACAAAAACTATGCCATAGAACATTAGAGGAAATTTTTAAATTCTAAGTGCAATATACTCCATGTAAAATGTGCCTTTTCATTATTACTCTCTCAATCATGAGGGCAATTTATTTAAAAGTAGATATGGGCACACAATTTTGTAAAACTCTTTTTAAGAACTAGGCCTCAAAAATATTAATTTGAAGTACATTTATAACCTAGGAATCATCTGATTTATAATGTCTCCAATGTATTTGCTAATACTTAACAGAGATCCTCCTACAGGACGGTTAGGTGTTCAGCACTAAGGATGTGTGAAAGCTCAGCTCCTCCCCTGTGCGGCTTGTGGTCCCAGGGAGAGACAGGCGATCCTGCTCTAATGGCTTATGCATTTCCGTAGAAGTTCTCCAAGTCCCATACAGTATATTGTTAACATGACAGTTGTATGGTACTTTATGTGTAAAAGTTTCTTACATGTTCTTTTCACTGACATTCACTGTTCTAATATTGAAGGCAATTCTATTAAGTAATTGAAATTATTATAGTATTTCTATTATATAAAAATTAAAAAACAAATTCAGCAACTGTTCTGTAGCCACACACTTAGGAATCAGTCAGAGCTGAGATTTAAACCCAAGTCTTCTGGTCCTAGATACCATACTCTTCCCTTTTCTACACACTGTGTTGTGAGCCAATGTTGATGGAGAAGTCAGAGCTCTCTGCGAGTGTGCTATGCAAACAACTGATATACAAGGTGAATTTCTTAGCGGGTCCATTCACAAGACATAAACAGCACTGAATTACAGGAGAATAAGTGATTGCCTCTCTAGTTCTTTCAGTCCTTCGTTGATCAGCAAGCCTTGGTTTGACTCTAGAGTGTCTTTTGCATACCTTTCACCCCACAAAGAAGAGGCCTTGGGCTCAGTACATAGCAAAGGAATACAGCCAGACTGGAATTAATACCGTTGTTTTGTTTTCTTTTATTTGCTTTTTCTATTATCTTTACCTGTGGTAAGTATTTTGGCTTTCCATTTACTACAATAATAGAAAATTTCATTTCCAAATAAATGTATTTAAATATACAACAGTTAAATTTAAATCTTTAAATTAGAAGGAATGGTAAAGGGCTGCAGGAAATGATGAAGATGGTATACATGTGATAAAATTTGGGAAGACTTGTGTATTGCTGCTGACTCCTCTGTCATCATCCCTTGCCTTTGAAATTCTTGTTTCCTCTTTCCTTTCACCTAATTGGAACTTTCCAGTCTGAAAGCATCTTAATAAGATGATAACAGCACATTCAGATGAATAAGGTATCCCACCCAAGATCTGTAGTAAGATAATTTTAACCAACTATATTTGATCTGTTTTAAGAAGTGAGTTAGTTCTTTTAGGACTCCACCCAGAGGCTGTGAGTAGCTCTGTCAGTCCGGAGGCATGATCAACAACACATAGAAACTTCCACCATGCCAGGATTCCTGCTCTGTGCCTAATACAGGCTCATGATTTTAACTTTGTTCAGAATCTCCTCCTCATGCCCATAGACTGAGGCCAAGGGGCAAGACTTTCCTCACAAGAAGTAGTCTATGGACCTCTAAAGTGATGATGTCCAAAATCTTCCATTAGAAATGATGTTTGACTAAACACCAAATCAATAAAGGAGAGCAGCTGTGACTCGAATTTCATCATGGGTTCTAATCTTCAATAAAAATGTTTGCTTTTAAGAGTAGAAATTGAACTTTCTGACAGAGTAAATTGAGATGCAATTATTCTTCACTAAACTGTTTGAAAAGATATTTCTAACTTTGATTTCTAAATTTCTAAAATAATTCTTTCTTGTAAATTTTTATCTTTAATCACCATGACTTAGGTATTGCAAGAAGAGCTTGGGAATTATGTTGATAGGTATTATAAATTAATCGATGTCAAAAAGAGTGTCACAATCTCTCATTAAAATTCCTTTTTCTGCTACACTTATTCATTTTCAAGTCTGTCATGTCTAAAAAAATCCTTAGATTTTCAATCATATTTGATGGAGCTGATGTGCTATGATTTCTGAGGTGAGAACATTTTAAAACTCATAGCTCTCCACGTACTGCCTTGAAAACGAGGCTTGATTTTTTTAACAGAGGGCAAGAACAAAACAATTATAACCCCATTTCTAAATACTGAGTAGCAGGAGTCCCCAAGCCCTGGGCCATGGACCAGTACCTGTCCATGGCCTGTTAGGAACCGGACCACACAACAGGAGGTGAGCAACGGGCAAGCAAGCAGAAGCATCATCTGTATTTGCAGCCACTCCCCAGCGCTAGCATCACTGCCTCAGCTTCACCTCAGATCATCAGGCATTAGATTCTCATAGGAGCACTGGTCCCTGGTACCAAAAAGATTGGGGACCACTGCTGTATAGAATCAATGGGGAAAAAATACAGAGCCACAGAGAAAAAGATTGAAAAGGATTATTGTCAGGGAAACACTACCAAAAAATGGCAGCAAAATCAGTAGCATTTATTGTCTTCAAAGTTTCAAGCTTTAATATAAGAACAAGAACAGTAATTGCTAGTGCTGATTGAGCACTGGTGACTGCTGCACCAGTTGAGTCTCCCTGTCCTTATCACCGTCATGTTGTCAGTAGGGAGACTTGCTAGGTTTTCAAATAGGAAAGCGGCAGGTGCCCAGGTGTGCTTTTAAAAGCCTACTCTGGAAGAAGTATGTAAACCGAAAGGCAGTGAAGCAACCTGATAGGAAGCTACTGCAATAATGATAAGTAGGAACCCAACATTTCTGGCTGCTCTCAGAAGGAAAAGGGCAGCTACATTTCTGTAAAAGCATCTATTTGTTCTCTAGACATTATAAGGAAGCCTTTTTCCAAGGACGGACTCTTGCTCATCTCTGAAGATGTGGGTGCTTTTAGCACAAGCTAACAAATCACTCTTCAAAGCAGGTGCAGAGGTGGAGGCACTAACAGTTCTCAAGTGGTATTAACATCTCAAATCCTGGCAATATCTGCATGTGAGGGGAAATGAAAATTGCTATCTCTCTGAAATGTGGGTGGCAATTCTGGAGATAGGACTCAAACCTAGAGTGATTTAGAGAAACTACAAAGCAATTGAATCAGATATTTTCACCTGCCTTTTAAACAGAGCAGTCCTCTTTTTGGTACCATCTGTGACAATCCATTCATTGACATCACTATTTTGACACCCCATTCAGTTACTGTGGCCTTCTTGAAGTTTCCAAGGTAATGCAATGAGGACAGGGCAGGTCCAAGTTCCAGCATCTTTGCAAAATTGGTTAATCTCGCAATGTACACCATGATCAAAAGATAGGCAATGCCCAACCCCAAAAAGTAAACTTGTACCAAGTTTTATATAATGAATATAAGCACTGTCATAAATCCTTTGCAGTTCATCACCTCCACCACCCCAGTCTCAATGCATAATAAGCAGCAGAGACCCTATCAGGACCATCTAGAAGAATGAACCTGAAAAAGCAGCCTTTAAGTTTCAAACTGAGGAATATTATTCTCATGATGGGCCCTTGAAATGCCAGGGAACCAGGGACTCCCCAAAATTCTCAGCTGCCTCTGCACCATCAGTGAGTGAGAATGTCATTACGTGTAGGAAGACAGAAGCATCCAGCTCAGAAATGGCACCCTAGACAAGAGGAGGCTGGGCACTGCTGGGAACTGGGGCATCTTTGTCACTAAGCCCTCTCCTAAGGAACAAAGGGAAATGGAATGCAGGCCAGAAAAGGGTTCAGCACTCCTGAATAGCTACTCTCTACTCTACCAAAACTCACCCCAATTATATCAAAATGGCCCCCTTTTTAAAGCTGCTTTATTGTGCATCAGACTCAATAATTCCACGAAATATCAGCCTGGTCCAAGGAAGTTCAGCAACAGCCAAAGCTCCACAGTTACCACCTTTGCCACTTTCTCCTCGATCACTTAGCTGAGTATTATTTCTCTCTGGACACTTGATAGTGATTTGCAGATGTTTTCTGCTTCGATACACTTGAGGGATATATCACATCATTATTGGGAGCTTACTACTATAGTGATTCTCCAGGTGGAAAGAAAAGGGAGATTTGAAATTGGGCAAATTTAAAGAAAAGCAGGTAGATTGAGGGTCCCTCCAGTGTGCACATAGTATCACATCCCTGGGAAAATCACTGTGCATATGGTTAACAGGAATGTATGTAATTCATTGGGCTTATTCTATAAAATGTGGAAACCAGAAATGCTTGGTGGCATAGAACCCACGGCAAGGGTGACTTCAGAATGCTGTGTGCACAGTGCAATGCAGTGGACACAAAGCCACATGTTTTCAACCAGTTTTGTGGCCAAGTGCAAGGAGCACTGAGTTCAGAGCTGGACAGACTCAATCCCAGGTCCCAGCTCTTCTGCTTACTGGCTGTATAATCTCAGGCAAGCCACTTCATGCCTTTGATCCTAAATTCATTATTTATGCAATAGGAATAAAAAGACTTACGTGATGGAGCTTTCAAAACCCCATAAGTATATGATATAAAAAGTATATGATATTGCTGTAAAAAGTTACTCATTCAGAGTAATAGTCAACAGAGTAAAAAACATGTTCTAAAGCTCAGCCAAACATCAGTGGGGATGTTTCTGAGCATGAAAACATCTCATATTTTAGTCTATAAACATTAATTCCATTATCAAAATAGGAAGAGATGTTAGGTAAAGGAAGACAATGTGATGACTATTACTAAGATCGTCACCCACCTGGATCCTGCAAAATTTGGAATCATATTAAGTTGCAATAAAATATGGCCATTTGAAGTAGAGATGGATTAGCAACTTATTAAAAATATCAGAATATTCACATTTAGATTTCAGTTTCTTTAGAAATAAAACAATTCATATGTCTTAGTGACTTGTTTTCACCCAGTCTCCACTTCTTTTGCCCTAAAGCATCACACGCTGCCTTTGGCTGCCTCTGTCCAGAACAGTGGATAACAACAGTGACTGGTAACAACTGCTGCCGCTGGGCCTGAGCTTCCAGGGCCACCTTCCCATTGGCGCTCCACTCTGTGGCCCATCAGAACATTTTACGTGTCTTCAGTTGCTTTAGTACGGTAGCAATAAATAGTTTATATGAGCCTAATAAAATGCAGCGCTTAGAAGAACCAAAAGAGAAGTATGAGCAGAAAACAAAGACAGTTCAGAGAATTTGCATGCCCCAGTGAGTTCATCTTCCTTCTTTCAGGGTAAAGATTTTAGTCATTTTATGTGCACAGTTTTATTCATATGAGAAAGGAAGGGAAAATTCCATTTCAGAAGATTCTGAAAAAACTTGACCCTGCACTGCCTGAAGACACACAGCACATTATGTACAGCCTTGACCTGCATCCTTTTCTTCCTGGCAGCTTTTCTGTTGAATAGAATTGTTTTTCTCCTTTTTTAATATCTAGGAGCTGTGGCATTTTTAACAGACTGCATCATTTTGGAGTAATGTTCTCTTGAGGTGGGCAACTGAGATGTATAATTATATCCTGTGGAAAATGGCGGTGGTATGAGGGGCGGGGGAGGAGGTTATTGAATCACAAAAACATATTTCCTATTCAGAAAAAAATGGCTGCGTGCGGGATGTTCGATTTCCTCTGCTCTGTGCCCATGGAGAACACAGCATCCTAAAGTAGAGAAGTCATTGGTATTCACTGGAGCTTGCCTTGTTTCATTTTTATTGTTTCAGAGACTTATTACTCTTTCAGAGTTGCTCCCATGTTTGCTGCCTTTTCTCAGTATATATGAGCTAAGGTAGTCAGAGGAAATACTTTAATTACATTTAAAGTAGAGTCAAACCATAAGTATATTTATAAAAATTTTAGCAGAAAGTACAGTGAGACCATTAACTCAAATCCCCAAAATACATAAAGTGTTTTTTCATAATAAAAAGTCCATAGTTGGTGTGTTAAATTGTATCTGCATATTAAAAATTTGCCCTAAACGCTAAATATTACCTAAATGTGCATATTATATTTAAAATCTCTCTTATAAAAAGTGTATTGGGCACATGGGCCATCGTGGTCTGTCTCCCAGGCCTGTCCTTACGTGGCTGCTCCGAGGATGGGAAGTCATCAGTGGCCACAGGACGATTTTAGCCATGCTTCTCTCAGTCATCACCTCTGCTCTCTCTCAGTGGGCCTGTTTTTCAAAGTCATGCCTCTGTGGTGGTTCTATTTTATTTTAGTGAACCTACTTATATTTTTGTCAAGCAAAAACTTGAGCAATTAAGGAGGAATTAGAAGTTTTACTTAAACTAGAAAATAAAAGTTTGTTTCGGGCATAGGGAAATGTACAGAGCAGAGAAGCAGAGTACCCTGCAAGTGGCCAGCAGCCAATCGTTGGCACAGGCGCAGGAATCCTCTAATCCCTTCCAGGAACAGAGTCCTCTTTTTCAGCACTAGGAGGATTCAAAACCTGGTTGGCACTACTTTCAACAAATGTGATAAGAACAGCTCTTCTCTAAATACTAAATTATGTGGCAATTACTTTTTTCCCAGGAATATTGGTTCAGAGTAGAATTCTTCTCAAAGCATTCAGTAATTCAATGTATATAGTTTTAAAGGAACACATATAACTTTTGACCTTGAAGATAAAAAGAATTCTGAAGTTCTTTAGTTCTTGCCTAAAGAAAAAATGCACAGGAGAAATTGTATAAAATGTATGTTGTTGCTTAATTTATTAAAAGATATTTAAAAGCTAAAATGGATGTGAAATAGGACATAGTAGAAATGATTGCTTAGCAAAATTACCTAATTTTCCTCAGATATATTTTGCTGGTGGGCTTATTAGTGACCATCTGTTCATCTCATGGTCTGCCAAAAATAAATAAACTAATAAAAGAGGTGAGTCACAGGATAGTCAGAGAAGTCTCAGTCTCTCAGGAGAATGAGAAATGGAGGAAGTACCTCTGCTGCCTCTGGAGTTGCATGTCTGTGCCAGGCCTCACTGTGAACCAGACAGGGAGCAGTATTCTATAGCACTCATGACCTGTGTTCCTGCTTAGAATTCCCAAACCAGGAAAGCAACCATGGGCCCCCAGTACAAAAGACCCGTATGTCATGTCACAGCTTCTCTGAGTGCCCAATGGTTCTAGAGTTACAGATAAAGTTTTATTTTCTAACTAGAAATATAAACAATTGAGTTTTGTCCTACTTCAGACATAAGGGAGAGTCTAAAGTCGAAGGTAAATGTTTTCTCAGATATTTTCAAAGTATGCTAACAGAAAGCCGTAACACTTAAAACTGGGTCCATCTTAGAAAATGATTTTTTAAATCTTCATATCAAAAGGGAACAAAAGCCAAGTTATCTGATCCAGTTCTTTCCTCTTTCTAGGCTCCCCATAGGCATAATGCTTATTTTCCAAGTCAAGGATAAAGAAGACATTGGTCTCAATGATGCAAATGTATTCATGGGAGGTTGGCTATATAATTGGAAGCAGAACTGTTCTAGAAAAAGAAAGAGCTGGTCACCATATCTGTAGGGAATCAGGAGACTATGGACAGTTAACAGTCATCTGATCTTTTTCTTGGAGCTTTGTATTTGTTTTGCTTTTGTTTAAGAAAAAAAAATACATTTTGCCACTTAAAGTGAATCATGTAACTCCTGGATAGGAAGCTGGGGAGACTCATGGCAAGAACTCCCACTTTTGTTATGTCTCTACCACTGTGCTTCCCTGCAATGATCACATTATCCTATAAGAAAATTTCCTATTTTGTTAAAGTAATCAACAGTTAATCAAAGTTTACTTGACACCTTTTATATTTGCTTGTTGTAAACCTTCATTTAGAAACAAGGAGATATGATCAAGGCATGGAAAACAATTATTGGTCATATGTATTTAGGAGGATTTAACATTGGTTTCCCTGTCAGAGTCCTTATTAGGATAGGGGTGGTACAGAAAGAGCAGTGGATTAAGAGTCAGAAAACACTGAGGTCTGACCCAGGTTGGCCTGTTATGAGCTGGTTGTAATCTCACGTCCCTCACTGTAAAGCAAGGAGGCGGTCCCTCTGTGCCTGGCTACTCATGAGGATTAGCTGAGTTGATAGATTTTTTCATTCTGCAAGTACTTATTGCTGCTCACCATAATTAGCAGTAATAAGTGGCCCCACCCTTGAAAACATGCTGGGAACTACATGTAGTAGCCAAATGTAAGGAGACTGGTTATCATTTCATTGTCATTTTGTGTCTGTTTCTTGGTCATCAATTAAATAAAAACAATTAAGTTAAAATAACTGTTTTTAAAAGCAAGAGCTGTTAGAAGTCTTATGATTGCCACAAATGCCAAAGAAACACAGCTGCACTGCAAGCATCATCCTCTACAGGACAGCATCTATTTGTCAAAAGTGGGAAGGGACTTGTGTGGCTTTGTCTCAGGTGACGTAGGAGCATTTTCTTTTACAAGTTGAACAAGTGCCTCTTCCCCTAATCAATTATGGACCCCTCTCCTACCTACCCCAAGCAACACACACACACACACACACACACACACACACACACACACACACACACTTATAGTGTTAACTATAGTGGCCATAGATCTACTGGAAGATGTCAAGATTTCCCTCAGTGTCACTTACCTTCTTTATCTTCTTTAAAAGCAAAAAAAAATCTGAAACCTTTTAGATGGGCGGAAAAGACAGAGAGAAATGAAATTGGTAATTACATCACTCAAAGTAGAATTAAATTGTTATAAGGGAAGTCAAATAATAGTTATTACTCACTGTAAAATAATTGTCATTCATAGAGTAGGAAAAGCACTATTCAGAAAAAGAGTCTGACTTTAAAAATCCCTAAAGCTATTTTTAAGTGCATATTTTATAGCAGAAAAGAAGTTACATGTCTGAATAAATCCCCTGATGATATAGTGGTCTTGTTCTAGATGGAATTAACTAGTGCTTTTACTGCTAGTATTTCTATTTACTTAATTTATTAAGAACTTGAAATATTTTTACTTGTATTTGTCCTGCATGATATGGCATTTTACCCTTCAACTAGCAATGTATGGTGTGGATCTATAATTATAGTTATAGGTATACAATACATCATGCCTTGGTCTGCCCCCATGTTTTTTTCAAAATGATAAGTATAATGTTAAAACTATTATGCTAACGAGGTGTCAACAATGATCATGACTAAGGTACTTTAAATCAAGACAGATAATTTAAACTTCTCACTGGTGGTCCTGGTGGTATCTTTTTGCACTTTTATGTTATAAGACAGTGTGTCCTCCTGCTGTTTTTTTGTGCAGAAGTGCTGGTGTGAGTAGGACAGCGCTGAGGCAGGGCTCTTTTCCAGCCAGTCTCTGGTGAGGGCTGGGCTATAGTACGGCAACGGCAGTATCAGTATGCAGCAGGTCTTTGTGGACTTTACCAACTGTGGCAGGATGAAATCTGCAAACTGCATATGCGCAAGTTTTCCAAGCATTTGAACCCCTCACAACTCAAGCCTCAGGAGTAAAGTTTTATTTTGAGATCAAAGCCACACACTGTCATGAAACATAGAAGATGTTCATTCATTCAATAACTGATGATCAGATCTTACCATGAGGCATGGGCTCTGTGCAAACAGAAATGACAGCCACGTAGTCTTTGTCCTCAAGGAGTCCACAGTCAGGTGGCAGAAGCAGTAGAATGTGTTGAGCACCATCCACTGCATGGTCAGGTCTGTGTGACATGCAGGGGCACAGGACTTCCCATGGGATCTATGAGCAGGTGTGTCCTCCCTACTGCAGCAGTACTATGGAGCAGTTTAATAAGGTATAACTGAACCATTTAAAAGAATTATAAATAGGTACTGTTGAACCACAGACTAATCACTAAATATTGGTAATTGATGGAAATGGCCAAACACCACAGGTAGAATAGAAATTAAGAGAGTGAAAAAGAGCTTCAGTTCTTAAGGAAGAATTTGTAAAGCATCTGGATCATATTTGAGGATATGAGTTCCTGACCCTAAAGTATTTCAGGATGGTACTCATTCATCTGCTCTATCTTTATGTCTTCTTCCTTTTCTCCTCTACTTTCCCAGTTGGTACCAAGAGGTTAGTGTCTTGTGGCAAAGACAAGAAATCAGTTTTACTAAATGCTTCTTGTTACCATCCTTCTCATTTCCTCCTTATATAGTTGACCACAGGAAGGTAAAGTGGAATGTGGACCAAAGTGAAATAAAAGTTCCAGATTTTTCTTCCACTTGTCAACTGATAGCAGAGGACGTTTTCATTATAACTTGAATAGAAAAAATATATATATGACTAATAACAGGAAGATTAAAGACCCTGGGTATAATAATGCCAAATCCTTAAATAAATGGATATCTAAGCACCATTAAAATGAAAAGAAAACTCTAGCAGAATTTATTACAGAATTTTAGCCTTGAAGTCATGAAGTCTTAGCTCACCTACTTTCAGAGTTTTAACCTTCTTTCAGTTAGCAATTGAGAAGAAAAATGATATTTTTATATCTCTTAGGAGAATATTTTAAAAGGGTAATATAATTTAGAAATTGAGAGAAATGTTCAATTTTTCTGTATTAAATATTAAAGCAGGCTAGGGATGAACATGTAACCATTTTTAATGGATTGTATGGATAAATTGTGGGACCACTCTTTGGTCTCCATTCGTGTTTGTAGCATATTAACTAAAGGAAAACAAAGAGCTAAATGAAATGTTTAAGATATAAAGTACTTTAATAATCCATTATCGCATTCCTGTGAACATTCTTTTTCTCTTGACCCTCGTACATTTTTTTGAAAACATCCTCCATCATTAAGATCCTTTGTTTACTGCACCAAATTGTAATTCTCAGTGTCACTCTTCTCTTTCTTCCAGAGCTTCTTTGAAGGGCAGTCTGCACCATGGGACTCTGCCAAGAAAGATGAGAACAGAATGAAGAACAGATATGGGAATATCATTGCATGTAAGCATTGACAGTGTAATTGTACTGTGGTATAACTTTCTTTTTGCATCTGCTAAGATTGACCACCAGCCTCATGCAGTGAGAATTTACAGTGCAATTACTGCCTTCATCCTGCTGGAAAAGCTAGTGTCATGTTCGTATTAAAGAAAGGAAAAACTATCAAAATGCCCCTACTCTGTCAATGTGTCTTGCTGTGGGCTAGTTTTACTTTTAGATTTAAGGTTTGGGTAACATAGGTAATGTTAAAATGCTGAGAAAGAAAAAGCATTTTAGAAGGAGCAAACATAATAGTCTAATGTTTCCCAACTGCTACATGGGAATGAGTAGAAATAACGATGCACAGCACGCTTTAATGCACGGAGCTCAGAGCTCTCTGAAAACATTAACTCATTAATCCTCTGGACACTTGGGTTAGGTAGGTCAGTAATAGCCCCATTTTAAGGACAGGAAACTGAAACTCAGAAGTTAAATGATAGTCCCCATATCACGACACTCATTAGCAAAAGAGCTAGGATTTTATCTCAGAAATTCCCAGTTCCTGTGGAACTAAATGTTACCAATCCATAATGCCTTGGACGGTTTTTAAATTGAGCCCAACCTCATTAATGTCCTGTAACGATGCTGAGACGCATGGTAGATTGATGAGCCTCCTGCTCCCAAGGCTGAAGCCATCCATCCCCTGCATTAAACTGCTCTAAGTCATACATACTGCTCCAGGTACTGACTGACAAGGTACTAACAGAATTCATACTCTCTGAATATATGTAAAGGGAAACAACAACAGCAAAATACTGGAACAGACCTGAAGAGCATCTAGCTCGGCATGTCTTATTACTTACAAAAGAACAAACTTGAAAGGTTTGGATAGTCCAGGGGAGCAATATGTTAGCTTTATTGATTGTGAAAGTGCAGTTAAATTTTATTTGCCTGAGTAGGGCAGTGGAGATTCTATAGCAGCACTGCCCAATAGGATTCTCAGTAATTGTAGAAATGGCCCGTGTCTCTGCTCGGATGCAGTAGCCACTCACCATGTGAGCACTTGAAATGTGACTGGTGCAGCTGAGGAACTGAATCTTGTTTCTGTTTCTTTTTTAACTGAACTTTTTATTTTGAGATAATTGCAGAGCCACAGATTGTTGTAAAAGTAACAGAAATGTTGTGTGCACTTTACCCATTTTCCCTCAACAATAACATAGTATTGCAAAACTATAGTATATAGTATATAGTTTATAAACAGGATATTAACATTAATACAGTCAAGATACAGTGCATTTACATCACCACAAGAATTCCTCATATTGCTCTTTTATAGCCACACCCACTTCCCCTTCCTTAACCCCTAGCATCCACTAATCTCTTCTTCATTTCTGTAATTGTGTCATTTCAAGCATACTATATAAATTATACATTATGTAACCTTCTGAGATTGGCTGTTTTTTACTCAGCAAAATTCTCTAGAGATTCATCCAAGTTGTTTTACATATGAATAGTTCATTTCTTTTTATTACTGAGTAATATTCTCTGGTATAATTGTACCATAGTTTTTAAAATTATTTTTCTTATTAAAGTATAGTTGACATACAAGTATCAGGTATACAACATAGTTATTCACCATTCATATAACTTACAAAGTGATCACCCTGATAAATCTGGTAATCATCCATCACCTTACAGTTATTCTGGTACTACTGACTATATTCCCTATGCTATACATTACATCCCCGTGACATTGATTTTATAACTGGAAGTTTGTATCTCTTAATCCCCATCACCTTTTTAACCAACCCCTTACCCTCCTCCCATCTGGCAACCATCAGTATGTTCTCTGTATCTATGAGTCTGTTTTTGTTTTGTTTCTTTGTTCATTTTTTTGTTTGTTTTTTAGGTTCCACACATAAATGAAATCATATACTATTTGTCCTTCTCTGTCTGACTTATTTCACTTAGCATAATACCCTCTAGGTCCATCTATGCTGTCACAAATGGCAAGATTTCATTCTTTTTATGGCTGGGGAATATTCCATTGTATATATGTAACACATCTTCTTTATCCATTCACCTATCATTGGACACCTAGGTTGCTTTTTTATCTTGGCTATTATAAATAATGCTGCAATGAACACAGGAGTGCACATGTCTTTTCAAATTATTGTTTTCCTTTTTTTTGGATAGATACCCAGAAATTGAATTGCTGGATAATAAGGTAGTTCTATTTTTAGTTTTTTGAGATATGAACTAAGTTTTACATTGTATTTAATTTTAATTATTTTGAATTTAAATAGTACGTGAGACTAGTGGCTCCCAAGTTGGACAGTGAAGATCTACAGTATGTTTTATTTTTTAAAAGAAGGAGTTTATATATATTATGAACCTTCCTGATTGAGCATGAGCATGCCCCCTTTACCCTCTGGATACTTATAAAGCCAAACCGCCGGTTTTATGGGTGACAGGTACTAGCTTCGAGTGTTTTGTTCATTCATTTACTTAGTGCTTCATTTGGTCATGTGAGAGTCCTTCTTAGATAGAATATGCTCCCATCAATTCGGTCAACATTTATGGAACACCAGACACTGGCCCATACTGAAGGTTCCAATGTGATGGAGATGATGTACCTACCCCCAAAACAGAGTAGACTAGGCAGTAAGAGCACTGTGACTCTAGTCCAGCATGACAACACAGTGCCATGTTGGAGCTGTGTATAAAGTGCTTTTGAGGCTCAGAGGAGAAAAATGATATTTCTTGCCAGAGAGTTGTCATGGGAAGAAATAGCTGATCAATCAATATAGATCGTTCCAAGTTCCTTCATATTCTCTGGGAGCTCACTGATAGTTTGCACTGTTAAAAGAATCCAGATTTCTTACAGTGACTTACAGCAGGGTTCCCCAACCCCCGGGACATGGACCAGTAGTGGTCCATGGCTGTTAGGAACTCGGCCACACAGCAGGAGGCTTCATCTGTATTTGTAGCCTCTCCCCAGCGCTAGCATCACCATCTCAGCTCTACTTCAGATCATCAGGCATTAGATTCTCATAGAAGCACTGGTCTCTAATGCCAAAAATGTTGGGGACTGCTAGCTTACAGGATCCTTCCCAGAAGTTGCTTCACCAACACATTCCAAGGGGATTCATGGAGGTAATTCTCAACAGTGCCCTGGGGGCTCCCTCCCATACAAATCAAGTGCAAGGGAATGTTGATGAGCCTTGAGCTTAGCCCACAGCATTATCAGTGGGGTGTGCTCAGAGATCCAGCTGGCCTTTGTTCAATATAGCATTGAGTCTGCTACTTCTCAATGCATAGTTTAATGCCTGCCCTTTGTAGACACTTGAGAAATATTTTTGAAAGATTAATGAAAACAATAATAAAAGCTAGCACTTTCTGAGCACTTACTATATGCTAAACAACTACTCTAAGCACATTACACATATTAACTCACTCCTTGTAGCCATGAAATAGATAATATTGTTATATTTATTTTACAAGTGAGGAAATTGAGGCATAAAGAAGGTAAAAGGATTACACAGTTAATAAGATGTGGAGGCAGAATTCCAACCCAGGAGCAACTTTTATAACCACTAACAGTTGGTCCCCACCGGCTTGCCACCATGCCTGGAGTTTTTGCCATTACCATTGCATAGTCTGCACAGGCCAGCATCATTGACAAGAAGCAACTTAAGAAGACTTTTGCCCCCTCACTCCTCATCCTTTATCTCCTCAGGCTACACCAAAGAAATATATAAACTAAGTAAAAACTGTACTTGCCGTTGAAAGGTAGCTTTGAGCTAAGTCCTCGAGTCTCCAGGCTGACCCTCGTGTCCCCCTGTACAGAAATCTGAGAGCTGCCAGATGTTAGGGGCCCTCTGCAGAAGTTCTTTTTCAATGGCTTCACATCTGTAAGAAAGATATTGGGGTCAGCATCTAATTTATGTATTAGTTGTAAACCTATTATCACTTATTGTCACCTAGCTCAGAATGGGTGCCAAGGGGATCAGGGTGTCAGAGGCTATTTAATAATGAGCTAGGTGTGGGGAAGGCAGCAGCTGACAGAGCTGCCTGCATCCTGCTGGTCTTGTAGTGTAGGACAGCTGACTGGAGGGCACCGGCCAACACATTCAAATATGGGGTGGGAAGGGGAGCCCAACAAGAGAGAAGTGTAGCCTAACCTACCTCCCAATCTTATTGTAATCAAAATTTATACTGCCTTTTCCATGAAGATATTTAAAATCTGTGCACATATAACTATTTTAATTCTACTAAGTGCTGTCCTCATTTTCAAGCTGAGGCATGGAGAGACGAAGTGACTTGCCTGTGATCACATGAATAGGTAGTTGTCCTTTTGTGACTTAAAAATGATTTTTTAGTTTAATTATTTAGAAAAGTTTGTTTTTATAGACTCGGATAGAGGCATCACCCCTCCAGGCAGATGTGGATTGCTTCCTTTCTATGAAAAGTCTACAAGCTCGCCCAGGCATTCCAAGCAGACTCTCTCAACCTGGTCCTTCTGGGGATTAAGTGTGCAGCTGTTTTCCACAGAAACGTTGAATCCCATCCCTCTACCTTATTCCCCCTCACAGCTGGACCGAGAGTACATGACCAAATAGATCAAAAAATTCATCCCTTTATTCCACAGATATTTACTGATCACTTACTGCTAGGCACTATTGCAGAACAATGAGTAAACATAATTGAGTACTGCCCTCCAAGCAATACAGTCTAGTGGAGGAGGGTTTGGCAAACTCTGTAAAAAGCCAGATAATAAATATCTTAGGCTTTGTGGACCTGCCAGTCTCAGCTCAGCTCTTCAGTCCTGCTGTTGAATGTAAAAGCAGCCATTGAAAATATATAAATGAATGGGCTGTCTACGTTCCAATTAAAATTTATTTTCAAATCAGGTGATGGGCTGGATTCATCCCACAGGCTGTAGTTTGCTGACTCTACATTTAGAGATCCCGCCACGACAGCTTGTCATTTCTACTACCTAGGGCACATTTCTTCCACCACAAAGATCATCTTCAACTCTCAAGACCCTGTACTTAGGACTGATTATTTCATCATGCCATACGTAGACACCAGATGTGATATGGTCTGTGCATCCAGCAGAAGAGGTTTAAATCTACCTCCTACCCCCATGAACTTACAACCTATGGGCTAGTCCACACTAAGAGTCACATGAGATACTAGAAAAAGGGTGATGACTAGGCTATAGACTCATGAGGAAAGACCTTTTGGGCAAAAGAGAAGAACATAGGATCAGGAATCAGAAGATACAGTTTAGAGTCTTTGCCCCACCACATACAAGCCAAGTGACCTTAGATGAGTCATGAACCTTCTCAATATCACAGTTTCCTAAGAACATCACCTATTGTGGAAATGAACTGAAATGCCACATAAAAACAACATTGATCACTGTTATCTGGGGAAAAAAATCACATCTTTTCTTCATTACTCCTTACTACTCTTTACCCTTCTTCAGCTTAGTGAACTTGATAGGTCATTTAAAATGGAAAACAAAGTCAGCATTTGGAAGTGTCAGGTTCAAAACTGGTAGGTAATTGCAGGTTCCACCTTCCTCCCTTATTGTCAGCAAGTCTGCACAGCGCCCCAGCTTGTAACGTGCTGTAATTCTAGGCACCATTTCAGGGTAGTTTGCCTGCCTGTCACCTTTATTCCTGATCTCTGGGGCTGATTTTCTAATTTTCACCTGCTCTCCATTCTACCACTCCTGGGCTCATTCAGTGCTTCTTCTTCAGATCACATTATTTTTGTGCCTTTCTAGAGACAATGTCACAAAGAGGCCTCTCTGCCCCTGCTCCTAATCTGACCCTCAGCTTCTGAGGCATCCTGCAGCCTTCCCCTGTGCTCTCACATTATCTCTTTCTCTTTTTCCATGTATTTTTACAATAAAACTTGTTTATATTTATATTGCACAACATGATGATTTGACATACGTACACACGCAGTGAAATGGTTACTGCAATCAAGTTAATTAATGTATCTTCTCTGCACATAGTTGTAATTTGTGTGTGTAGTGAGAGCCCCTGAAATCTGCTCTCTTAGCATATTTCCAGATTCAGTACAGTGTTATTAGCCATAGTCATCATGCTGTACATTAGATCTGTAGCTTTATTTTAATCTCACATAACTGCAACTTTGTTCCCTTTGACCAACATCTCCCCATACCCCCACCTCCCCAACCCTGGTAGCCTCTGTTCTGTTCTCTGCTTCTACATATTTGACTTTTTTAGATTTCACATGTAAGTGAGATCATGCAGGTTTTTTTCCCTATGTCTATCTTATTTCACTTAGCATAATGCCTTCCAGCTTTATCCCTATTGTTGCAAATGGTTCTTTTCCTCGAGTTTCTATTTTCTAAAATCCCTCTAGAGCTGTCTGTGGTTATTTATATGATTCTGTATAAGGCTTTATGCTGGTGTATCACTTAGACAACATGCCAAACTATTATTAATGCTTTTAAAATAGGATACCCAAATCCTTAGATACTACTGTTAATCCACCCCACCTCACTCAGTGGAGTTTGATACCACATATGGGTTTCAGAAATACCAGTGCTGTTGGCTTAAATACCAGAACTTCTGGTGCCAGCCCTTGCCTCGTCTTTGTGTTGGGCCTCACAAGCTGAGTGTTGTTTCACTACGGAGTGGCCCCCCATCTGGTGCGAGCTCCTGGGTGAGTGTGATGAGCCACCGTAGCGCTTGGGAGCACTCTGAGAAGCATCACACAGAGACTGTGTGTAGTTATGGCAGTGAAAATAAATCTGTTAGAGTTCTGGAGGAATTTGAGGAATAAAAAGAATAAAAGTACTTAGCTAAATCATGCTTATGTATGTACCCATATTGGCTGTTTCTTTAAAGGCATAGAGAAAAGTGTTACCATCTTCCCTCCTCCCACCCATCAAAAAGTGTGTAATTGTAGAAAGATGGTTTCGTTGACTGGGAAGCCTGTTTCATAGCACCTAGGCCTTGAGAATAACACCACTAACTAGGATGAGCAATGGGGAGATTGAGTCGACATATCTTAGAGATTCTTGTTAATGCTTTTCAGAGAACATAAGAAGTGCTCGTAATGATCATATTCATTGTTTTGCAACAGTGTTTGCATATAAAATGCTTTTAATGGTGCTTAAAAACTGTTTATTGGCTTTTGCTCTTAAGTAAGTTAAACTTTTTCTTTATTTACACTAAAAATTTGCTGAGCTAGCCCTTTCCAAATATGAACTAATACTCAGTCCACCACACACACCAACATAACCCTCCTGACACTCTTAGAAGTTCCTAATTATAATTAACTCTGAGCTTAACACATACCATATCTCTCAGCTAATGGCAACCCCTTGGATCTGGGGGGGTCCTTTTATCTGGGGGCAGGAAAATGGAGATAACAGCCAGGTCTGCAGAACCTTCCCAGTCTCCCTCCCCCCTTTCTGTGTTCCAGTCAACAAACAAGTTTTTGGTCTGACATGTGCTAGTCTCCATGCCAAACTAAAGGAACTTTTGCAAAAAATATGTATTGGGTGCCTATTACATGCCAGACACTATTTTAGGTGTTAGAGAGAAAGCAGGGAACAAAACAGAATTCTTTGCCCACATAGCACTTAACATGTGAGTGGGGCCAACAGAAAAACAACCATTAAGTAAACTATTTAATGTGCATATTAGAAAGTGAGGTGTGTAACAAAAAATACAGCAGGGAAGGGAGATGGATGGGTCAAAGGTTGCAGCTCTTAAATTGTGGCCAAGGAAAGGCTCCCTGAGAGGATAAGATACAATCAGGACCTGACACAGGTGAGAAAGGGAGCTGGGTCCAGGCAGAGGTCCCAGGGGAAGGGAGTGGGTGGCCCTGCCTCAGCATGGAGTCAGGGTCAGCAAGGAGGTGTGTCACTGAAGTAAACATGACCAAATGGACAAGTGATAAATGCAAAGACACCGGGGTGACCACAGTGAACCAAGACAGACACAGTCCCTACCCTCAGGCAACTGGGTGGGTGGAGATAATGAAATGATTGTACGAATGAACTAAATGATTATACGAATAAGTGAAATAAAGTTAAGGGCCACAAATCAGAGGTACATGGTACTGCAAAACCCCATAATGTGGGGACCAACTCACTCAGGAGGTGTGGAAAGTCTTCCCCGAGGACATGAAATGGAAGACCCTTCCGTTGTGAACAGACCCTTCATGCAAGGGAACCCTTGAGTTCGAGGCACTAAAAGAAGGCCAGGTGGACGGTTCTGGGAGGACTGGGAGTGAGAGGTTGGCCAGAGAGGGACAGAAGTTGAAGTCAGACCTGCAGGGTCTTCTAGGGAAGATTAAGGATTTTAGTCTTTATTAAATAAAGGGTTTTTGAGGAGAGAGGGTGAGGGTCGTTAATTAAATTTGCCTTTGAAAATTTAAAACTGAAGTAAAAAATTCATTGGAAGGGGACACTAGTTAAGAGATTCTCTCAGTAGCCCAGGTGAGAAGCAATGACAATGCAGACTGTAAAGAAGAGAAGTAGATGGATACAAGAGACAGTTGCGTCAAACTGAATAGATAGAATGTGGAGCAAAGAAGTCAAGAGTGAGAGGCAACTCCAGTGTTTCTGACTTACAGGAGGATGGATGGGTGGGTAGGTAGACAGACAGAGGGATGGACAGATGGAAGGATGGGCCATTTACTCAGATGGGTAACCCTGGAAAAGGACCAGATTCAGAGGGGAGCTCAGAATTAGGGATGAGGTTGCTGGTAGCAAGAAAAGCTTATGAGTTGAATCTGGGGACATAATTAGATGAAACATTCTAATGAAATGTCCATTACATAGACTGCTCTGGAACCCAAAAGAGAGGGGTCTGAGGCTAAATCTAAATTAGTGAATCTTGGGGCATATAGGTGGTGGTTGAAGCCATTGGTATGGTAAGATTATCTGCAGAGGGAGCATAGAAGGCATCAAGAGCCTAGGACCCAACTTGAAGGGGCTTTCATAACGGATTACACTGAGACAAAACTGCCTAACATGTACAAAGGAGCACCGTGCCATGGAGAAAAGGGCATGTCGGTAGCATCCTGCTGGAAGATGTAGTACAGTAAAGACTTTGATGGAGGAACATGAGGATTATTCATGAAATTAGCAGGAGCTGCTTTGAATGGCATGGGTCAGGGATGGCAAGGCATGTGAATGAAGACATTACAGTGAAGACAGACAACTTTATGAAGGGGAAGAGATGGGGTCCCTTCTCAGCTTTGGTTTTCATCTTGATTGGGTTACTCATGCCCTTCTACTCCATTTTCCCAGCTAATATAGTGAGGTAAGTAAGAGAAAAGTAAAACCTTTGATCCAGTCTATTTCACCCCATTCTTTTAACCAATAACCCAATCTTGATGGCCCCTGCTGAAGACCTCACTTTTCCAGGATTTGTTTTATAACAACGTGCTTCTCTCTGCTAATTAAGTGGCCCTAACAGTGTCACTTTTGAGAATCTACCACTGTTACATACAGCTTAGGTATAAAGGCAGGTGAAGGAAGGAGTAAGATACAAGAGTTTAATTAGATAAGACAGGACTGGAGAGCTTTTAGCATTAAAATTCAGATGGATGAGAGTAAGGGAGAAACATCACACCACATTTAGGAAGGCAAAGAGTAAATCTAGAAAAATCAGGCAAAATAAAAGTCAGGGGTCCTGCTGGGGTTCTGAAGAATAAAGAGTATGAGTCTCAAGCAGAGGATCTAAGTGAAAAAGAGAAAATAGGCAAGACTAAGTAACACCTAAAACCAACAACAAGAGTAAAGCTTAACACAGAGCAACCCACCACTACTCTCAAAGGTTCCTTATTTGTTTCCTGCTCAGAACCTGCATGGCCTGAGCCCCCCAGGTGGGCACAAGCAGGGACACCAGCCTGGAATAGGGATCAAAGAGGAGTAGGACGTTGAGTACTTCCCAGTGGTTACTTGGCTTTTCAGCATCTTGTACCATGAAACCAGTGCAGCAGCAAGAACCACAGGAAGAACAAAGCCATTATTTGCAGATCAATTGTAATAAAAATGAATTTCAATTCTCTTTTCAGAGGGCAAATGTTACTTAGGTATTGTGATTCCAATATACCTTAAATATATCATCAGTTTTCAGCAGAAAGAAAGAATTGGTTAGAGGTGAAAGATTATTAATGACATACATACTTTGCCACTGTAGTAATATCTAATTTTATACAAGTAAGGCCATTACCCATATCTGTTATATTTAATATCAAAATGTTAAAATATTTAAAGCTACTTAGTGGTATTTTAAACATAATATTACTTGATGAAAAGGACATAAAGTAACATGCTTTAGGGACTGAGAACATAGATACCTGCTTAAATCTCTAAACACTCACCTCTGTGTATGAATGCAGGTATGCATGAATGCATGCACACATGCATAAATACACTCATGCATGTGCGCTTATAAATGCACAATGTATACATGCATATGCATTCATAAATATGCACATGCATGCATGCGCATTCATAAGTATACACACACACACACACACATGAGTACATACATGCATGCACACATATACATATAGGGGGAAAGCACCAGCAGAGTATAATTTTTCAGCAGCAAGAAAAGGTTTGTTGCACTTTATGCCAGGTCTTTATATGCCTGTTTCTTACCCCCAAAATATTATTTTTACCCTATTTCATGTAGGCTTTTTTTGAAAGAAATGAGAAGAATGGCAAAAAGATCTTTATGAATATTGAGTTTCTCAAAATGTCAGTTTGTTACCTTTCTTGATGGAGTAACATTGAGTTTTGATTAGATTATAAACATTAATTGGATTTTGAACATATTCCAGTCATCCATGGCAAAATAGGTTTCTTTTTCCTTCAATTATGAAAGCAATTCATACACATTAAAGAAAAAAATTGTGCAGTAATGAAAAGTTAGGAAAAATTGCCCAGAACCTCACCAATCAACCTTGCTAACATTTTTTTCTGCTTCCTTCAAATCTTTTTGTTCTATGTCTTGAAGTTGTTGGCTTTATTTTTTTTAATAAAGATAGGCTTATTGTTCTCTTTCTGATGATAAAAACAGTATAAACTGTATAGACAATTGAAATAGTACATAAAATCATAAAGATGAAAGTAAATATCCCTCCAAATTTTACCACCCAACAAAAACCCCATCTTTCTAGCTATCCCACCACATGTTCCCACAAACATATACAAATACATAGATTATTTCATATAAATAGATTCAAATGAGATATGCCGCTCTACTTCACTCTGCAGTGTGTCACAGAGATATTTTCCAGGTGAAGAAATTAAAGGTGTGGTAATCCTTTTTAATGATTGTATCATATTCCCTTGTATTATAAGATCACTGTTGATATCTTTGAATGGTTTAAACTAGGGGGGGATAGAATAAATTGTGTTTTAGAAAAGCAGCTTTCAGCATGGATTCACTAGAGAGAGAGGAGTCTGGAGGCAATAATGAAATTGTCATGAAAAATTATCAGGTCTTGAATAGAATCATTGGTAATAATGATATAAGTGACAACTCACTTTTACTTAGTTCTTATCATGTAGCAGACACTTAACAATGCATTAGTAATATTAACTCAATCCTCACAGAAACTTTACAAGTAGGCATGACTTTTATTTTCATTTTACACTTGAAGAAACTGAAGCACAAGGAGGTTAAATAATTTATCCAAAGTCACACACTGAAAAGTGACAGAGTTGGGACTTGAACCCAGGAATTCTGACTTCAATGCCTGTGATCTTAACCTCTGTGCTATACTGTACAGAAACAGGGACAAAAAAGAAAAGTTTTTGAATAAATGCCACTGGATTAAAGTATAGGAGCCATTGAGGATTTTTCAGCCTATTTCCAAACGTTTTTCCTGTTTCCTCTTTAAAACTAGCTCAAACTCATCTTCCCCCAAGAATGGCTGCTTAGAGTTTTCAGTTCTACCCTTCTCTGCTATTCCCCAAACAAGCTTTCTGGGCTCTTTGTGGTTTGAACTGCTAAGCTTCAACAAGGATGTCACTTTTACTCACATGAGAAGGTGTTTCTTTGTCATAGGAACTGCCTGTCCTGTGTTCCAGGCACTTGACATGTATTATCTCACCTGGTCTTCCTAACACTCCTAGAAAGGTGGCCGTTGTTACCCCCTCCCTTTTACAGATGAACATCAGCAAGATTCAGAGTTTGTCTGAGCCCACATTTTGTGGAAACAGTAGAGCTAACATTCAAATCAGGGTCTTTGAGACACCAAAGCCCTAATATTTTCATGTACTACACGATATCAACATGAAATGTCTCTGGGATAACCAAGAAAAAACTCTCATACTTGGAGAGAAATAAAGATGGTAGTTTATTACTCTAAAGCGCAAATCCTCTCAACCTGACAGGGCTATGTCTCCCAGAAAGACCGGATCCTTATAGTCTTGACCCTTTGGCTTTCAAGGTCAATAACTGATCTATTGTTAGTGACAAATCCCATTGGATTTCCCAAATTTTTATACCTAAACAGTTGAGTTCTCCCAACTTCCTCCTCCTTTCAACCCTGGCACTGAGAATAACCCTCTCTCATCTAGTTGGCCTCCAAGGCAAAGTGGGATGGGCAGGATTCAGCCCATGGGCAGTTGGCATTTCTGTGGATCCTTTCTCTGAGTGACACCCATTTGCCACATGCCAGAAATGTCATCTAGCATTTCTTCATAGTCATTTGATACTAGTTAGCTTCAAGAGTACCCCAAGAGAAGGAATCAAGTTTTCCTAAAAGAATGGTTGACACATATTAGTCTTCCTAACTGGCATCTGACTCAAGGTGAATGAGACTTTATGAAAACATGGCAATGAGCCTCCATATGCTGATTTATTTACCCCAATAGTCTATATTTATTATTTTTCTAGGCAACTAAGAGCTCGATTTCACAGGACCCCTGAGAATCCCCGTTCTGTCACCAGGGTGCCCTCAGATATCCAAGCAGCAGTTCAGAGAAAGCGTGGCTGGAGGAGCACATCATCTCACCTCTTTCCCTTTCCCTTCACAGACTCAGTGTGGGTTGACACTTTCTTATTTATTTTATTGCTGTTTAGGAAGGATGGTTTTCACATCAGCCTGCCAGAAGGCAGAGGATTAACTTGATAAGTGCTGACCCATTGCACCAAGAAAGGCAGTCATGTGATGATCAGCCACCTTCCATGGGCAAAACTCGTGTTCCTGTGTTCTCCTCCAAGCTGACTCCTCCTCCAAAAGATTTAGCCCACTGGCACCACTGAAATATCTATCTTCCTTCTTTTAGATACATTAACTTATCAATACTCAAATTTATTTTATCACTGAAAGAAAATAACACTTCATAAATCTCATTTCAATAATTCTTAAACATATCTACTAAGGACACATTAATAATGTAAGACAGTTGTCCTCTAGTGACAAGTTCCAGGCTCACTATCAGGGAAGGGAACCAGTCTTGCCCAGCAAAGGCACTCCCACGGGTTCTCAGACTGCCCGGTCATGAGATGCCCCTCTCACCTTTGAAAGTGCTGCTTCCTAGGATATGTGGGGTTAGGGTGGAACACAAAGAGGTATTCTGGTGGAGAAACTAGACTCATTTTTTAAGTTGTGATAAAATACATGTAACAGAAAACTTACCATCTTAAGCATTTTTAGGTGAACAATTCAGTGGCACTAAGTCCATTGACATCATTGTGCAACTGTCACCACCATCCATCACCAGAACTTTTTCATCTTCCCAAACTGAAACTCTGTGTCCTGTTAAACAACAACTCCCTGTGCCCCTCCTCCCAGCCCTTGGCACCCACCATTCTGCCTTCTGTTTCTGTGAATCTGATTACTCTGGATGCTTCATGTAAGGAATCACACAGTACTTGTCCTTTCAACCCTGGCACTGAGAAGTGTCTGACTGACTTCACTTAACATAATGTCCTCGGGGTGGGCTTTTTTATTCTTTGATAGTTTATAGGTACGGAGAGGGTCTAAACCATCCATGTACGGTTTAATAGGTTGTTGTAAAGCAAACACTCATGAAACTGCTAACCAAGTCCACAGCAGGACCGTAGCCAGCGCCTTGGAAAGCCCAGTGAACCTCACTGAGCACAGCTTGCCACACCTCTGCTGAGACAGTGATTCCCACAATGCCATGTTTATGTGTGAAGAGTTAAACACTCTGCCACTTGCTGTGTGTTAGCAGGACTGATGCGATGCATATGGCAGCACAGGCTGTGCTGTGACTGGATCCCCCGGGGTTGGATGCTGTGCCTTGGTGAAAGGTGCTCTTCAGGGTATTCCGAATGGATACCGTGTGGTCTCTGACCATACGAGGTTATAATCTAGTAGAATCTACTTTAAAATAAAGATATTGCCACGTATATAAAGGGAAATAAAACAATCTCAGTCTGCTCAGGAAATATGCTATGCATGTGTCTTGCTTCATCTGAGGGAAGTGGAGCAATTAAATTTGGAAAAGCAGCAGCCACGGTAAAAATTTGAGGGGGTGACCGACCAAACAGCAGGAGCTGATGGGGAAACACTGTTGCAAAGATTCTGTTTACGGGAGATGAGAGTGCCGTCTTGTCAGAGATTGAAGTCCCTAACGAGAACATTCCTGAACAATTTGGAAAGCCCGCAGGTGGTAAATCATGGGGAATGGGCAGCATTTATCCTGAGGGTCTAAGAGAAATAAACTGTGAAAGATGGGGGATTCTGACAAGAAGGTGCAATAGATCCTAAAACAGCTCTGTTCCTACAGATTGGGAGGCCCTAATGTAGTGCCTGCCTTTTAAAAAATTGCCCAAGGAAAGTCAAGAGTACAGGGAGGTAAACCTAATCTCCCTCCAGAGGAGCTGACTAAAAGCCTGATGTGTGTAGAATAGCCATGACTCAGTTCTATTGTAGCATCCTTCATTCAGGAGGCTCAAGTGGCTTTACCAGCAAAATTGTTTATAGCTCCACTCTGAAATAGCTGTGTATGCACACTGACTTTCCTAACGAATACAAAAGCCATAACAATCTACACATATCCTATGCCTCAATGACTCACCTCCCCCATAGCATGAGCAAACTATGGATGGGGAGCCTCAGGTTTTAAGCAAAATGTATTCTAGGAAACTAGTTCTTAAACAAGTCACCACGAGGAAGAATTCTGACTGCATATGAGTCCATTCCTGGGCTGCTGTTGCCTGTTTGGGTATCAACTATAAAGACAGTGAGTGAGAAGAAAGATGTGGGTATCTATTACACAGCACATGACAATAGCAATAACTATCACTTACTGTACACTGGGCTTATATCTAATCTCTTTTTGTGTTTTACTTTAATGCTCACAATAATTTCATGAGGTAGGCACTGTTAATCTCTATCTTATAGATAAGAACACTAAAGCACAGAGAGATTAAACAACTCACCCAGAATCAGAGGTGGAGGATTCTAACCTGCACACCTGACCGCAGAGCTCACACACATAAGCACTACCCATATTATCTTTTGAGAAGACAGGAAGATGCTGCTTCCTCTAGGTTTTTCTCCTTTTCTGGCTAACTTTGTTACCATATTCCAGATAAATTTATTGAGCCCCAATTAATTGTAAGGCACTGACGTGAAATAATATGAACTGAAATGAAAAGTCTCATCAATTAAGGAAGGTTAGAAATTTGACACAATTTTCTTCTACCTACACTGTTAAAAACAAACAGAACATTTATCCACAGCGATTGAACTTGAGGGATCAATATGAAATGTTAACCTTCACTCATTAGCATGTCAAGCCAAGGAACAGGTCCAAATCAACACTTCCTCCAGTGATTGCAGATAAAATGGTCGTCACCTTGCAGGCTTTCTGGCTCTTGCCTCAAACTGGGGACTCATTTCTCGCCCATTAACCCAAAGGAAACGTTGAGGAGACGAATCAGTGTAGAGGCAGGACCTCCCACAGCACCGTTGGAAGTGAAATTTTGCAGTTCCTCTCATGCCACCTCTCAGAAACTTTAAGTGCTTCCTATTCAGAGCAGCTGGCTTTTATCTTTTCTAAATAATGGGTTTGAATGTAAGCTTTAATTGGAAAGAAAATTAATTAATTAATTTTTAAATAATTAATTTTTAAAGCACATATTTTTTTCTAAAAGCAAAAGGTTACCTCTTTTTTGATCTAAAAAATATTCAGGGGGAAACTAACTATGTTCCAGGCACTAATCTAGGGGTTAGAGGTCAGAACAGTGAGCAAAACAAAACACTGCCCTTATGGGGGTTTTTGAACTTTCCTTTTTAAAATATAGATTTTTCAAGGAAATAATTGAGATGTCTCAATGGTACTTGTGGAGAAAAATTTTTATTCAGAAAAAAATTTAAAGATAGGTAATTAATACCACAATCACGACCCATGTACAGTACTTGCTGGGTGTTGGACATTGTGCTTGGCAGTATGTTTTCATTTAATCCTTAAAATAGCCTGGTTTGAGGCAAATGTTCTCATCCCCTTCTCCAGATGTGTTGCTAAGACTTGCTGGTATCACTGAGCAGTATGTAGTCACATGACTGATAGGGGACAGCCTTGCTCTGTACCACCCCCACCCCCACCCTGCCCCCACCCCATGCTCTCAGGTGCAGAGGGAATGCTTAGAAAACTCACAGACTATGAGGTTAGAACCACATCCGCATCTCCCAGAAGGCTGGACTGTGGTTTATAACAACCATTTGTCAAGGTGGATGTCATGGGCAACCTTCAAAATCTCAGGGCTTGTATGTGATTTAGTGAAGTTGCTAAACTTCCAATCCAAGAAATAATTCTGTTGTGATTCACAAGACTCTTATGTGGAAGTTTCAAAACTCTGCCAACACTGCACATCTGTGACTGATCAAAGAATAAGTTAATGGGATTTACTGTGAAATGCAAAGAATTATAAATCCTTCCCCATCTTAATAGCAAAATAAGAAGTGTAGAAAGTGTAGTCTTTAATACTTTATTTATCGTTAAAGCAGCATGGATGCGGGTGATCTCAATGTAATGCGCTTGTGTTCTGGAGCTCTGAACAGCTCAAAGAATCACTTTTGTTAGTTGTTGTTTTCTTTTCCTTTTCCTCTGCAGATGACCACTCCCGGGTGAGGCTGCAGACCATAGAAGGGGACACCAACTCAGACTATATCAATGGAAATTATATTGATGTATGTACCTTGAAACTGTCAGTAAGCACAACCGTTCTGACACATACTGCATGGCGTTTCCGCTGGAAGGCTGGTGGACACGTGTTGGTTCAGCTCCAGAAGCAAACGCATTAATGTTGCCCCACACATCACAGAGCTTTACAGTAAGGATGTGGCCGAGCCCTTCCTCAAGTCTGCCTATTTGCTGGTAACTCCTCTGGAACACTCTGTGCCTTTTTGTCGTCCATGCTTTGAGGACTCAGAACACGTTATTTCCATTTTTTGTCAACAACTTGGATTATTTGACACTTTAAAAAAAATCTGTTTGCATATTAATAGGACAAAACTCTCTAATTCCTAATTTGATGATTTGCCATCATCATTGCACTTTTAAGTTGCCTTCAAAGTCGTCTGCAGCTGTTAACCAGGACACCTAATGCACGCAAGACATGTCATTAAATATGTAGGCTGTTTAATTATTGAAGACTGCTTCTTTGTTCATTCTGCATCATGTTAACTTAATGTCTAACATTAGAATAAATTCTTTAGGAGGCAGCATGTTTTCAGTTGAAAGAATGAATGAAAATCAAAAGTAGACTGAAAATCAAGGTAATGTTGCTATTACTTCCAAGGCCCCAGTTTACATTAAACAGATTTCAGCCCCTTGCAGTTTCCAAGACATCCTTTGCTTGCCATCACACTCTTTCTTAGTCTGTCAGTGCTTCCATGGACAGGTTTTGTTTATATGTATGATTTTTTATTCTTGGTTGAGTATTATTCAGATGATACCAAAATTACTAGCATCACAATCTCTAAGAGTTATCTACAAATAACTATAAGAATGTTATTTTTAGTGCTACTTGGAAAGGATTGACAGTTTGGTTATGGATTTGAGGGTGAGAGCTGGGGGATGATTATTTGAAAAATAATTCATATCTCAATTGAAGACCTTTACATTATTTTGATAATGACCAAAAATATACTCAACCTGTTAGATTTTTTTTTTAGTAAAACAGAGTTTCTTCCTAAAGTGCATTGCTCTTATTCCTCTATTCAGCAAATGTTACGGGAGTACTTAGAGGTGTCAAAGTCCTATTACCTTCTCCCCAAGAAGCTGAATGAAGTAAGAAACCTCTTCCCTATAACACTCCTTTCCTTGAAAGATTGCAAGGGAATCTTCTTCATGCTGGATCCTACTGGGTCCTTGAGCACAGGGACAGCGTCCTACTCATCTTTATATTCTCTGTACCTGGCACATGTCTGAAATATTATAAGCACTTACTAATTCCCTCCTTGTACCTGACTGAAGAAGTAAATGTGATCAGATTAGGCATTAGTAGAGGTAATTTGAACTAAGCTTTAAAGAATGAGTGGATAGAGATACAGAGGAAGGAACATAAAAGTAGTTTAATTTTCTGTTTACCAGATTAATTAGTTTTAATTTTAACGGAGAAGAAAGTCAGTATCCCCTTTATTCACTTATTCAGTAAAATTTTATCGAGCACCTATTGCATGTCAATTACTTTTCTGGAGTTATAACTAGGAACAATTCATACCAAAAACAAAAAGCAAACTTCTGACTTAATGGAACTGATGATCTAATCAAGAGAAAGGGATAATAAGTAAAATAAGTGAGTTAATTCTGTATGGTATTTTAGATAGTAGTGTGTACTATGGAAAATGAAAGCCATAAAGAGAGAATAAGGAGACAAGACTCAGAGATGGATTGCAATTTTGAATAGAGTGGCTGGAGTCAGCTCCACTGAGAAGGTAACTAACATTTGAGCAAAGATGAGGGACTGAGCCATGTAGATGTCTGGGCTGAGAAAAGCCGTGAAAAGGCCTTGCTATGGAGGACGCCTAGTGAATTTGAAGAAAAACAAGCAGGCACTTATTGTTGGAGTACTGTGAAGTTCAGGAAAGTCATAGGTGACAAGAAGAGAGATGTTGTGGGGCTGGGTAATGGAAACAGCCATAAGGACTTTGGCTTTTATTGTGAGATGAGTAGTCATTAGAGGGATTTGAGCAGAGGAGTGACATGATTTGGCAGCTGAGAGAACAGACTGTAGGTGGGCCAGAGTAGAAGCAAAGACACCTGCTAGATGGCTGCAGATGCAATCAGAGATGATGGTGGCTTGGCCAAGTGGTGGCACCAGAGGGTGAGAAATGGTAGAATCCTGGATCTGTGCTGAAGGTGGAGACAAAGGATTTGTTGACAGATTGGCTATGGGATGTAGGAAGAAGAGAGGGGTCAGGATACCTTCAAAAGATGGAGTCGCCATTATCTGAGAAGACTGTGGGTGGAGCAGATTGAGATGGGAGGTAGGAAGGAAACAAGGTCAGTTTTAGATATGTTAAACTTTAAATATGTATTAGACATCCAAGTGGAGGTGTTAAGTAAGCAATTGATATCACATCAGGATTTTAAGGAAAGACTCAGACTGAAAGTAAATTTATAGGACTCATCCATGTGCAGATGGTACTGAAGGCCATGAGACTGGTTGAGATCAGCAAAGAAGTAAGTGTAGACCAAGGAAAGAGATCAAGAACTGGGCATTCCAACATTAACATCAAGGTGTGAAGGAGAAGAATGAGCAAATAAATGAGGAGGGATAGCCAGGAGAGTAGGTAGGAAGAAAATCAGGAGAGTGTCGTATCCTGAAAACCAAAGAAGAAAGTATTTCAAGGAAAGTAATTGTGCTCATTCTGGTGATAGGTCATATGGATGAGGACTGAGAAATGACCATTGTGTTTTAGCAACATAGGTCTTTCATAGACTGACTGTGTGGATTATTTCAGTTTAACAAATGAGTTCTCCTAGCATCTTTCTAAGACTAACATGTAGAGAGAATTAGTCAGACCAGGACCTTATCTTTTAGAGCTTATTAGCTAGCAAGAAATGAGTGCTCATCTAAATAATCCTTTGTAATCTGCCATGATTCTATGTTTGAAACTTATATCAGGTCAGTTGCCTTTGTTGTTCATTATTGTCAACTTGGTTTTGAGAACAAAAAATAATCTAACAGATATGTATTTAAGTTGTCTGAAAAATCTGAATTTCCTCTTTAAGTTTTTTTATTCTGTTTTCCATGTGGCTCTTCGCACAGTATTGTGGGTCATGTCAGGAGACAGAAATGGAAAATATTAAGGTCCATGGTGATTATATGTCACCTGTGTGTAGTTTTCCATAAGTTACCTTTATGTTTCCCAGATAGTGATTCTACAGTGTTCTTTCCTTCCTTCTTTCTGTGGTCTCAATTTTCATCTTTCCCCCTTTTATAGGGTTACGATAAAAGAAAGAAGCATTGCAGAATTTTTGCCTCTTTAAATTCTTAGTGCCTGCTACACCATCATGTCTTGGTATGAGCAGTGTTTAAGAATGATGTTTAGTATTACTATTGATATAACTGCCTATACCAATATAACAGAATATGTATTAAAGCCTGGCACATTGCCAATAATACCCCAAACACAAATGAAATTCTGTTGTACATTCCCAGCCTGTTTGCACTCTACTAAGAGTTGTGGTCATGGTATTTTAGAGAATTCATAAGTGGTTAATGTTTGTTGCTCATTCATCATCTCACAGCCAGTGTATAATTTAGTTACTCACACCCCCTCTGCATCAGAACTGTTATATTTGATGCATCTACACTTATTAAGAGGAACTCAGTTGTACTCGGTCTAGTAATTTAACTTTCAAGTGATGCAACTGTTGGTATTTTAAGTGCATTCGTTTTGGCAAACTTACTTGTGACTTCTGGGCTGCGTATTGATTTTAAGTTTTTCAAATATCCTTTCTCATTTATTTTTAGGGCTATCATCGACCCAATCATTATATTGCTACCCAAGGTAAGTTTATTTCGGCTTGTTTGCCCATTCTCTATCATTTCGCACCTGCTTCACCCTCTCTCCAAAAGATATTTGCACACTTCTATAGCACCATTTATTGCTGTGCTAGTCATCAACACATGCATGCTGTTTTCCAATCAGAAGTCTTGGAAATGTAATGGTTTAGTTAGAACTTCATGTCGAGATCATTAGAAGAATTGTATTCATCAATTTATTATTGGGTTAAATATAATCTGCCTTAGGAATTAATCTGGCATTTGCCAAAAAAAAACATATACAGATATTCATTAAATAAATATGTATTGAATACACTCTATACAAGGATCTTTGCCAGTTGCTACTGGGGATACAAGATGAATCCAGCAGGTCCTCCTCACACTGGTTGTAGTTTCGTGGGGAAGATGCAAGATGCCCTATATATCAATCCGTGTGATACCAATTAAAAACTTGTGTGAGGGGGACAGAGAAAGTGTTAGAGAAACTAATGTTAGGGAACTAAATGTTAGGGAAAGATGTAATGATCCAAAAAAAAAGCTTTGTGGCAGAGATGAAATTAGGAAGACAACTACTAGATGATGGAGACATCATGAGCAGAGATATGAAAGCAAGAAATATGTACTCCTGGGCAGAAAGCAGACAGTGGATCACCATGGCTAAAGGAAAAACAAAAGAAAGCTATAGGAACATGTCAAGGAAGTTCATGGCCTGGATTTTAGATCATCTTCCCCACCAACTGTGAAGCAGGTCATTCGTGGAAAATGAGGATCATGAGAGATCTTAGGTTTTCAGGAACAAGACATTGTCAGGAATGAGTTAGTGAGTCAATATAAGATGAACTGAAGAAGTGCTAAGAAGCAGAGAGGACACGCTTAGTATTGAAGAGCATCCATTGTCTCTATTTTATTATTTTATCATCCTTTCTAATAATGTGTCATATCCCAAAACAGGAGCAAGGAAATCAAAAGAATGTGATCTTCCAGTGGTTAGGGATCAGCAGGGAGTTGTACACAGAAAGCCAAGAAGCAAAGGAGTCAAGGATGCCAAGAAAATTGTGATTAGAAAGTCTAGGCTTTGTGACAGGGATTCAGAGGTGTCCAATGGACCGCAAGGAAACGGATAGAGCTAAAAGATTGAGTCCAGCTTCAGTTAGAGAGTGACAGGATAGAAGAGACAGTTGTAACCAGAGAGCAGAATTCCAGCACTTAGAGCAGCACTATCCAGTAGAACTTCCTGTAGTGGTAGATATCATCTGTATCCATGCTGTCCAGTATGGTGGCCACTACTCATATGTGGCTACTGATAGTCAGAAAGTGTCTACTGTAAATGAGGACCTGATTTTAAAATTTTATATTGATTTAAATAACTGAATTTGGCTATTCCCTACTGGTAGTGCTGGACGGCAGAGCTCTAAGGAGGAAAAGCTCTAAGTGTGGCTAAAATGGAGCCCCTGTGGAGCCTCATCCTGCTCATCAGGTTCTATCCTCCTCATCTAACTGAGGCTAGAACTGTGTAGAGTCCACAGTCTCACATCACCACTTAGACTCTACTCCGGGCTCTGGGTGACCTGCTTGACCTCCAAGTGTGTTTCTTCTTCTGAAACAAAGTCAGTAATGGCTCCTACCAGAGTTGCTTTGCTAGTCAAAAGAAACATGCATGCAGAGTACCCAGCTGTCACCTGGCACAAAGCAAGCCCTTTTGTAGGAGTTTCTAAAGGTCTTCAGAAAGCAAGCGCCTGAAGCAAGCTCTTACATCTACAACAGAACAAGGGCATGTGCCCGAGACCCCTGAGGGCACCTTCTCCCATACCTGGCTGCCTCCAAACTGAGTTAACCGATGCCTTTAGAGAAACCCTTTGTTGGTTCTTTACATCCATACTGATGGCTTTCAGAATATTCAAGAGTAAGGGTCATAACAGATCTGATTTTAAAAATTTGATGATAATTTGGAATTAGTTTTTATAAAATTATGTGATAATTTGATCACAAAATATACAAAATACCACTGGGTTATTGATTAGCAACTCATGTTTTCATAGATAGTATGAACGTAAAGTAAAATTTTATTTGAATTTTCAAAATCAAGAACCCTAGATTAATGCAGCTAAGTAGCCAGCTAAACATTGAAAGAAGTTGAAAACCACAAAGTCCTGTGTATGGCCTCTCACCTAACCTCCCTTTGTTCATTCTTTCTGCCCATCTTTCCCTGAGGCAGATTATTCTTTGAAGAAAAAAAAAAATGCCATTGGAGAAGTCACTTTCTGGTCCTTTCAGAATTAATTTGAAGGATATTTAATTGCTCAGTAGTCCTCTTCAGTAGCATTCTACCTATTCAGTGTTAATGAATAAATATATTTGCTGGCCACTAAGAAATGGCAAATTTCATCACTTTGTAATAGCCCACCCATGTACCATTAGTGGAGAAGGGCTCTGCATAGTGCCCTGTTTACCAGAGCATTGGGCCTTTCCCAGCTCAGGGTAGGCTCCAGATTGGACTTTGAAAACTGGCAGTATCTCTGTTGTTGGTACAGGAGGAAGGGGAAGAAATGAGTAAGTATTTTTAAGCCAACATTTAGTCAAGACAGTACACATCATGTTTAGAGTAATACCTTAAGACTATAATGTTCAGATTAAAAAATTAGAATCTCTTTCTAGTATAGGCAGACTTCTGATATATTGTGCATTTGATTCCAGACTACTGCAATAAAGTGAATATCACAATAGAGTAAGTCACAAGAGTTTTTTGGTTCTCCAATACACATAAAAGTTATGTTTACACTATAAGTGTGCAATGGCATTATATCTAAAACACAAGGTATATGCCTTAAAAATACCTTTATTGCTAAAAAAAAAATGCTACCCATCACCTAAACCTTCAGTGAGCCATAATCTTTTTGCTGACAGTGAGTCTTGCCTCAGTGTTGAAGGCTGCTGGCAGATCAGAGTGGTGGTTGCTAAAGGCAGGGGTGGCTGTGGCAATTTCTTAAAATGAGACAACAGTGAACTTTGCCCATTGATTGACTCTTCCTTCACAATGATTTATCTGTAGCATGTGTGCTGTTTGATAGCAATTTACACACAGTAGAACTCCTTCCAAAATTGAGTCAATCCTCTCAAACCCTGCTGCTTTATCAACTAAGTTTATGTCATATTCTAAATTACTTAATGTCATTTCAACAATCTTCACAGCGTCTTCACCAGGAGTAGATTCTATTCAAGGAACCACTTTCTTTGTTCATCCATAAGAAGCAACTCCTCATCTATTAAAGTTTTATCATGAGATTGTAGCAATTTAGTCACATCCTCAGGCTCTATTTCTAATAATGGTAATATATAATATATATATAATAATATATATAATATATAATGATAATATATAATGATGATGATGATGATGATAATGGCACTCCAAAATAATTACAGTAATAACATCAAGATCACTGATCACAGATCACCATAACAAATATAATAATGATGAAAAGTTTGGAATATTGCAAGAATTACCAAAATATGACACAGAGACACAAAGTGAGCAAACGCTATTGGAAAAATGGTGCCAATAAACTTACTCAATGTGAGGTTGCCACAAACCTTCAATTTGTAAAAAAATACAATATCTGCAAAGCACAATAAGACAAGGTATGCCTGTACTATCCACAAGTACAATGTAACTGATGGCCTCAGATTGCCAGTAACAAAGATTTCTAATCATCTACAGTAATTGTCATGGACAGGTAGAACATGCTCATGGATCACCTTCATTAAAATCAAAAACACAAACACCTGATTCTGAGTCCAATAAAATGTGTGATAAAGACTAACAGACAAAAGGCAGTTTTTAAATCTCTCCTCACTCTTTTTTCCCCTCTATATTTCACTAATATAATTCTTTAAAATCTTTTCACAGCAGGAACCCATGAAACTACGTGAATGGTCCAATTTACTGGCAACCAGATTTATTCCCAGGAGTTTGAAATATATAGATTTTCATCAAGTTCCTTCAATACAGCAGACATGTCATGAATTTATCTATTTAGTCACTCCCCTCCCTCAACTTTATTGATTTTTCTACCAGTAACTGACTTTGACCTTTGATGAAAATGATATTTCTGCAAACTGAAGAGACTACATTCAAGCCAGATCTGTGGCTTTTTTAGTACGTTCTTCCTATCTCCCCTCTGCTTAATTGTTTTCCATCCAGCAGCTAATACATTGATGATCCAGTATTCACTTCATCACATGTCTGACCAGCCATTAATGCAATTGTAACATTCCGGATTTATGATTCGGCACACCAGGAATCAAAGGGGAGAAAGTCATGTCTGTTACTACATGTCTGCACTCAGAGCCAGGACAGAGTTGGGATATCAAAATTGGGGTTCACAGTAAGGTGCAGATGAGTGTGCAGGTGGATAGGATTGCCGGAACTAATCATATTTCACAATGAAAAGATACCCCACAGAGTCCATGTGGGCCTTGAGCTGGAGGCCCACATTTAGAACACATTTAGAACCGCTTCTCCAAAATGATTTGAGAGAACACCTGTCAGCCACATGGTGTGTGAACGAAGGGACCCTGGAGAAGTGTTCTTTTTATTATGGTTTAGTTTCATTTTTAAAACTGACTTCAAGAGTTCCACTTTAGAGAGCTCAGGGAAGATGACGCAAGGTAGTTGTGGAAGGAGACACTGTAAGCCTGTGGAGGGCATGGCCTGCCCAGCACCGAGTCCCTTTTCCTCACATCTAAGCTCATCTATAGGCTGGACGCAGATAGGCCTGCCAGATGAACTTGCCTGTAACTCCTTCAAGGGGAGCAGACGTGCATCATGAAATCTGGAGGGCACATGATAGACATTTGGTGGTTCCTCGGCACTTGGCCAGGATTTCTAGGAGCCAGAGAAGGGGTAGCGGTGTCGGTGGGGTTTGTATGGGAGGCAAGTCTTCAGCCAGCCTTGAAGGAAGGGTTCCATTGTCAGAGGATGGGCCAATCTTTGGGAAGGAGCACAGCTCCCCTATGTGAGGGTGTGAAGGAGACCTGACACTAGGTGGGAAGGGTCATCACCTCTGTGGCACCTCTTGGTCACTTGTTGAAATGGATCTTCTCTCAGGAAAAATTCATGTGTACACACAGTTTTACATAGACATTTAGGCATTCATGGACTTAATAAAATCCAACCTGAAAATCTATACATTCCAGATAAAAATCCCTTAGTTAGAGAGGCTAAGAACAAAGGACTGAGAGGTAAAGTAGGACACTTGTTAAACGGCTTTGAATAGGGGTGTTATTTAATGAAAGGTGGAAAGGCAGGGAGAAAGAACGGGTGTTTCTAAGCCACATAGTGGCAAAAACAGTGCTTTATGAAGATTAATTAGTGTGGAATTATCCTGGAGAGAGAACAGGAAACAAAGATAGCAGGTAGTAACCACAGAAAAATTTGGGGTGAAAATGAATAATTCAGACAACAATAATGGCAGTGGGGCAGTTATAGGCTTTATTTTATTCAATGATTCAGGTTGCATATGACTAAAATACATTTTCTAATATTAAATATAGTGTCAAAAACTGTTGATTTTTAAGTGTATTTCCTTCTCATGTAATAAAATGTAATAAGTACATTTTCTCTCTATGTTAGTAGTTTAGGTTCATATAATACTTTGCTTTCTGAAACTCAGCATTTTTATTTGCCTGTTCATTCAATAAGTATTAAGTACCTGTTATGTATTGGGCTTTATGCTATAAGCAATTTAATGTATTTTCTATCCTCCAGCCATTTTACTATTACTTATTTCATAACATAAATAGAAAAATTGAAACCCATGAGGAGAAGCTGAGGTTGAAACAGGACTAACATGTAGCTGAATGCTTGTAGTGTACTTGCGGGGGCTCTGTGTGCTTTTCCAAGTGCCTAGTAATGCATGCTAACATTTTATTTTCACCTTGTGAAGAGGCTCAGGGCTTGTGCTTTTTACATTGTCAAGAGCTCTTTCCTGCTGCCTCTTACATGGGCTTTATGAGGCATACCCCTCAAAATCACAAGTTACAGTGCTTGTCAACAAAAAAGAAAAATTTGCTATGATACAGTCATATTTGGAAATACCTCTTGATTAAAATTGTCTTAGATGTCCTCACATATGACACTGAGAATCTGGAGTCTCCCTGTCCCCATGCAGGCATTCTGGGCACCCACTTGGAGACCTGCTAGTTGAGGGCTCCACAAGGATGCTGCACAGAGATAATGCTGATGGTGACAAAAGGAGACGCTTACATGGCAAGATCACGGCTAAGCTCAGAACTCCAACCTGGTAGCCAGCCCCATCAAGTCAGCAGAATTCAGACAAAAGAAATAATGAAGTAGGTGCCTTGACACCTACTCAAGAAGAGTAAAATGTGTGGACCTTAACAATGTAGAATTAAAGTTACAACGTCTTTTATACTCGGAGACTTTAGATATTCAGTGTCCTGTTTCAGGACACCAAGTCACACTGGCATAGAGCACAGGAACTGATATAGAAAACCAGATACCAGATAGTTATTTACAATGAGGGATCTCACTGTCCATCATACAGAACCTCCCTCAGCCTGGCACAAGCTTGTGTCACAGCTTGGCTAAAGAGAAAGATGTCTCAGCAGAAGGTTGCCTCATGACCAGACACCACAAGAAGAACCACAGAGTTCATTCACTGATTCAACAAGTACCTCCCAACTGCCTGGTAGAGATCTGGCCAGAAGTAGATGCTCAATGAGAATACAAAAGTGAGTGAGTGAGTGAGTGAATGAGTGAATGAATGAATTGGGAGGTACTGTGTTCCAGGCACTCGCTAGGCAGTAATATGTTCCAACTAGGCAAAAAGGATATCTCATGTGGACCAACGAAGCCTCTAGTTACTTGGAGAATTTGAGGATCATTATCTCTAGTACCTGTGACTATTTCTTTTCTAAGTTCAAGGCCGATCAACTCCTATTCTTATTAACACTTTTTTTTAGACATGTCATTAAATGAAAGCACTGTTTTTGGAGATAGTCCATCTTGTTAAACTAATTTGCTTATCTCGTCACTGACCTGTTTTTGTGTATCCCCCCTCTTTCCATATATACCATATATAATCAGTTTTATTTATTCATAATTATAACTTGATGATAATTTGGAAAAGAGAAATCTAAAAAGATTCCTCTGGAGACCTTGAGCTAGGAGCAAATTTTTATGTGAAAATAATAAAAATGTGGAGAATGATAGTTTATAACAGAAATACCTCCAGATCCTCAACTACCACACAAGAGTTGAAACTCTGCTGTAATGCCTTTCTTCTGTTTGCTGTTCATCTGTTTTTCTTCTACATTTCTTCCACATATTCTGTGTGGTAAGAACATTTTTAATAGGGATTTTCAGAAAGATAAATATGGTTTATATTTTCTTAGCTCAAAATTCCCCGTCAGGACTCTGAAACAGTAAACAACAGTGCTTAGAACAGGACACAACTTTCCTTGGCAACTCATTTTTGTAGCTGAGACTTGTCAAAGCGTCTATGCAGTTCTCTGCACTCTGTAAAGAAGCTTTTGTCTCCTGCATTCTGGCCTCCAGATGGAAATGAACACTTGAAATTATTTCTCAGCAGAATTGATAGGAAAAAATGTTTAAATCAAAAGCTAAGCCTTCAGTAAACAACTTTTGATTTTTCCCTCCAAGCATCAGTGCAGCTTGCACCTCAAGTACAAATTCTGTGTTAGCTGACATTGCTTTTCCCAGCTAAGCTGTCCCCACATTGTCAGGGTTGGCAAGTTATCTTTGGATTCACTTTCTAGATTCTATTTGAGACTGATTTAAAAGTACTGCCCAATAAAGTGGAGTATTCTCTAGTTTCGAAATTTAAATAGGGAGGCTGAGAGGAAGTGTGATTTATATACAGGCAAACAGCTACCTTATGAGGTCTAACTATTAATTCCAAATAACAGTGTCAAATTCTCCATGCAGGACCTGTCCATATTTTACTCTTCATCTCTAGTTTCCAAGGGAAAATGAACAATTGCAATTAACAGCTTATCCACAAACTTCCTTTGAAACAAGAGTTTCTCTTTACCAGATTAATTTTAAAAGATACTGGCCAATTTGCTAAAAGGTCAGGTCCATAGGCATCCCTCATCCCCAAGCTCTTAATAAACTTGCTCATTAGTAGTGAGAATGTTTGAAGACAGGTTGCAAATTAAAAGATAAAACCAAAAATAAATCACATTAGGTAACATCCACCCATGTTGTTATAGATGCCATAACGAGAACATATCCATGGAGTAATGGAACCTATTTTAGTACACAATAATTTGAAGACAAATGATGTCTTGATGTTTAGCAGGCACCCAATTTTAGACCATCTTAAAACAAATGCTTTTTTAAATCTTTAAGAGTAATTTAGGGATGTTCCTAATTTGAAGTAGAAAATTATAAAAATCTTTTTGAGCCGATACAAACTTTAAACACCTTTAAGTCCATCTCCCCATTTTATAATTGAAACAGTTGAAACTTAGAGCACAAATTTATTTAAGTGACCTTCATCCATATAAGGTCACATGATTTACGTATGCAAAAGCATTTGCAAAATGTATGGACTAACATTCATATTTTCATACAGTGTATGCAGTGCTCAATTTAGGAGAATCGTCATGTGTTTTTGGTCTCCTAAGGGGCCTTTTGTTCAATAGGAAAAGGTATAAGATCACATCTTTCTTCCAAGTTCAGCCCTTTGAAAAAATAGAGCTGTAGCTAAATACCCAAGTAGTTTCCCTGGTGCTGGCTTCCTTAGGCCTCCAGCGCCATGGACCCTTGCAAAGCAAAGCCATTCCTTTTGGGTCTCATCCAAAACTGAACAACATATCTGTGCACCTACCAAGTGACGGGCTCAGTACAAGGTTTGGAATACAGCAGGGACCCCAGGAATTATATAGTATTGGTGACTATAGCAACACCGTTACTAATTCGTGATTTTCCTGCAACACCAGATTTGGGAACTACTTTGAGCTGTTCCTCTCCCCACCCCCATTTAGCAGGTGAAAATGTGAGACCCGATGCAGATCCACTCTTCAGAACTCTTGACCAGGTTCCTCTATCACATGCAGACGCAGTTTTGTACAAGTTTGTCAAGGCAGCAAAGAATTTAGGAAGTTCTGGCCATTGCAAGTTACTTCCATTCTCTCTTCTCACTCAGAAGAATGCTTCTGGAAATTGCCCGAGGCGTTGCCCGGCACTGCCATTGACAATTCGAGGTTGCCAGCACTGAGTTTTGTCTAGGGAGTCAACTTATCTCTGTTTTATTTATTTATTAGATTTATTCTCTTTTTTCTCAAATAAAAGCGATCCCACTTGTATACTGAGAAAAGCTTAATTAAGGAAGAAAGAGACTAATGAAAGCTTTTATTTCTCTGGCAGTGGCCGCTAAAGCATGTGAATATAGGCTTTTCCAACTTCACTTTCCTTCTTGACAGAAGGCAGCTAGCTCCTTTGGGTCACCAAACCACTCCATTCTGAAGGCTGCCATTCTTTTTTTCCTCCTTGATTGTCTTCTCTCTGTTTCCATCTTTACAGCATGAACAAGTACTCAGGATGAGCATATGAGGGTTCTCTATGGAGACAGGCCTAATGAACGCTCTGTGATTCAGCCAGCAGGCGGCTCTTGTGGTGTGAACATCTGTCATGTTCCTTCCTTCTGAGGCTGCAAACACTTTCTCATGCACCTCTTCCCAGTCTTCACACAATATTGCTATATAACCTGCCCCAGGAATCAAGGACTGAAGGTCCCTCCAGTAGTGGTGTCTCTATCTCCACATTGCAGAGCAGACTGTTGCCACACACTGCCTACCAACCCTTTCTTTCTTTTCTATATAAGTTTCTCTTTGGAGGTCTAATCTTTACCCTTGTCACTCGAACCTAATTTGTCTGCCTTTATTATTCTGCGTGTCAAGAATAATAGCAGCCTTTGCATTCCCATTCACAGTGGTACCACTTAAAACTGGAAATGTTTATTAACTGCTAAGGAGACATGATTCTAGAGGAGGACTAAATATAATCCAAAAAGAACAAAATCTAATGGTGCTTTTAGGTATATGGTGATTCCAGAAATACTTTGCAACATTACAGTTTCAAGTCCTGCTAGGTATCACCCTGTTACTGGTTTTATCTAAATATTCCTTTGCTTATGCAACATAGTCACAATCAGATCTTTGAAACATGGCCCTAAAATTCCTTCCAAATGCAAACATGTTTTATGTAGTAACCAGGACAAGACCTTTTCCCTCCAAAAGGCAATAAAGCTGAGTGGTAGAGTATAAACTCTAGAGTTAGACTGGCTGGGCTCAGGTACCAGCTCTACAAGTACCCTCTCAAGAACTATTAGTACAATTCTTATTATCATTATATGCATTCCAAAAGAGACAGTTCTCAATAGCATTTAGGCAGTTCAGGTTTTAATCCTAGCATAGTGTATACATGCGGTTTTCATAAAAGCTAGTACATTCTATACATGTTAATGCTTCCTTCCAGAAGGATGTATCAAAGGGAACCACTTATGCTTTCACTAACATCTTTTATCCTTCTGCAAAGTACAAAGATTATCATCATTGTTATAAACTTTTAAACAAAAAACAAGCATGGGTTAGAAAGACAATAAACTATGCCATAAAGTGGGAGAAGCAAATTTCCCTTCAGTTTTTGAAGTCTTGCAGAAACTGAACAGCTCTGATAGCAGCAAAGGATACTAGCCCTGGCTTGTCTGAAGGCTTCCTTGATGCACATTTAAAGCTGGATTACATGTAAGTAAAAACAGCTTAATTCCAAAGACCGGACAGTTTCCTTCCCAACAGGCATAGTTCAAACCAATTTGTGAGATAACAACTGCACAAGGATGTTTTACAGAGTAGCCTTAGAAGGCTAGGAAACCACTGGAGGATAAAAAAAGGGCTGCAAAATGATTTTCTGAGAAAGTGAATAATAATGACAGAGAAACAGGGGAATAATGGGAAAAATGTGTGCTCTTGGCCTACTTATGCAACCTATCTGCGTCGGGTGGGGCTGGTTAGGCAGGCACCATCTTCCACTTGGCTAGAGATTCACCAGATGCCTAAAAGTGGCCAGTTATGCTCTGCACCAAGGAGGTAGTAGACAGAGTGGGGCTGAACTGAAAGGAGTTTTTCCAACCACTTCTGGGATCAGTTTCAAACAGTGTGGTCTCAAGAAATGCAGGTGTCCCCAAAGCACTGCATGTCACCTTAGGAAAAAGACCACAGAGTGAATAATTGATGTGATACAATGATTTTAAACATTATTTTTTAAAGTAATATAACAGTATCTTGGTTATGTTCTTTAAAAAATAGAGACCCAGTGAAATATTTACATGCAATAAAATATATACACTACATTAGTGAGTAATCGTGCCCGTGACTTTAAGTACATGGCTTTAAGTGACTCCCACCCTGACTCACTCCCAAAGCCTCACACAGTGGAAAGCAAAAAAGATATTAAGGATTTTCACCAACAATTTATTAACAAATTTCAAAAACAGCTTTTCTAGCAACACAATCAGACCAATCTTAATCCACTTCTATTTTAAAAATAGAATGATTTTTTTTCTACATTTTCTTAACATTTAGAATAATTGTATCACTTCGAAGAACCTTTTTGTTCTGAGTTTGTGTGCAGTTTTTATAGAAAAAAATAAGTTGTGTTTTTAACAAAAACCATGATTGTGATTTAAGTCGTCATGTACCATATGTGTTATGAGAACAACCAAAGTTATTTTTAAATGACTTTTTATTTTTTTAATCTGTGTTTGGGATTTTATTAACACATAAATGCATCTAAATGGTTAGAGGTATGTATATGTTTGTGTTTCAGAAATAATTTATTTGAAAGCTCTTAAGGGTGATCCTATAGATGTTTATTTTGAAATATTTTATTTGAATTAATTTTTTAATATTTTACAGATCTATTTTTTTTAGGGATTGTTTTCACTCTATACTTTTTTTAAATTAATTAATTTATTTTTTATGGTGACCTTGGTTAACAAAATCCAATAAGTTTCAGCTGTACACTTTAATAGTAAGGCATCTATATATTTACACTGTGTGTTCAGCTCCCTAGTTAGATTTCTTTCTGTCACCACATAAAATCCTCTTTAAGTCCACAGCCATTGAAATTAGTTCCTATGATTTCCTCTATGCATTTTATTGTTTCAGGTTTTATATTCAGATCCTTAATCTATTTTGAGTTAATTTTGGTGTGTGGTGATAGACAAGTCTAGTTTCATTCTTTCGCAGGTACCTTTCCAGTTTCACCAGAACCATTTATTGAAGAGACTTTCCTTTCTTCACTGTATGTTTTTGGCTTTTTTGTCAAAAATTATTTTCCCATATAAATATGGGTTATTTCTGGACTTTCAATTCTGTCCCACTGGTCCATGTGTCTGTTTTTCTGCCAAAACCATGCCATTTTGATTACTGTCACTTTGTAGAATAATTTGAAGTTGAGCAGAGTGATACACCCAGCCTCGTTCTTTTTTCTCAGGGTGGCTTTGGCAGTTCAGAGTCTTTTGTGCTTCCATACAAATCTGATGATTTGTTTGTTCTGTTTCTTTAAGAAATGCCAATGAGATTTTGATGGAGATTGCATTAAAACTGTATAATGCTTTAGGTAATATGGTCATTTGAACTATGTTGATTCTTCCAATCCAAGAATATGGAATATCTTTCCATTTCTTTGTATCTCCTTCTGTTTCTTTTAATAAAGTCTTGTAGTTTTCATTGTATAGGTCTTTCACATGTTTCATTAGATTTATTCCTAGGTATTTAATTCTTTTTGTTGCAATTGCAAAAGGAATTATTTTTTCCACTTCTTTTTCTGACACTTCATTATTAGAGTATAGGAACACTATGGATTTTTGAATATTGATTTTGTATCCAGAAATTTTACTGTATTTGCTTATTGTTTCTAGTAGTGTTCCTGTAGAGTCTTTAGAGTTTTCTATGTAGAGAATCACATCATCCTCAAATAGTGGCAGTTTGACTTCTTCATTTCCTGTTTGGATTCCTTTTGTATCTTTTTCTTGCCTGATTGCACTCACTAGGACCTCCAATGTTATATCGAATAACAGTGATGGTAGTGGACAGTCTTGCCTTGTTACTGATCTTAGAGGGAAGGTTTATAGTTTTTCATCATTAAGTATAATGTTGACTGAGGGTTTGTCATATATGGCCTTTATTATGTTAAGGTAATTTCCTTCTATACCAATTTTGTTAAGTGTTTTGATCATAAATGGATGTTGTATCTTGTCGAAGGCTATTTCTGCATCTATTAATATGATCATATGATGCTTATTTTTTAATTTGTTTATGTGGTGTATCACATCGATCGATTTGCATATGTTGAACCATCCCCGTGCCTCTGGGATGAAGCGCACTTGATCATGGTGTATAATCTTTTTAACATGCTGCTGTATTTGGTTCGCTAGTATCTTATTTAGGATTTTTGCATATGTGTTCATGAGAGATATCGATCTGTAGTTTTGTGTGTGTGTGTGTGTGTTATCTTTATCAGGCTTTGGTATCAGAGTAATATCGGCCTTATAAAATGTGTCAGGAAGTATTGCCTCCTCTTCGATTTTTTGGAAGAGTTTGAGGAGAATAGGTATTAAATCTTCTTTGAATATTTGGTAGAATTCACTAGTGAAGCCATCCGGTCCTGGACTCTTACTTTTTGGTAAGTTTTTGATGATTGCTTTAATCTCCATACTGCTGATCAGTCTATTTAGATTTTTCAGTCTTCTTGATTCAGTCTAGGAAGGTTGTATTTTTCTAAGTACTGGTGCATTTCTTCTAGGTTAATAAATTTTGCATTATGTACTTTTTCATAGTATTCTTGTATAATCCTTTGTATTTCTGCGATGTCAGTCATAATTTCCTCTCTTTCATCCCTGATTTCGTTTATTTGTGTCCTTTCTCTTTTTTCTTTAGTGAGTCTAGCCGGGAGGTTGTCAATTTTATTAACCTTTTCAAAGAACCAGCCCTTCGTTGCATTGATTTTTCCTATGTTTTTTTGTTTGTTTTCAATTTCTTTTATTTCTACTCTAATTTTGATTATTTCTTTTCATCTGCTGACTTTAGGCCTCATTTGTTCTTCCTTTTCTAGTTTTTTTAAGATGAAGCATTAGGTTGTTTATTTGGACTTGTTCTTTTTCTTGGAGGCAGGCCTGTAATGATATGAACTTTCCTCTTATGACTTCTTTTGCCATGTCCCAAAAGTTTTGATATGTTGCACTATCATTATTATTCATTTCTATGTATCTCTTGATTTCTCTTTTTATTTCTTCTCTGACCCAGTTATTCTTCAGTAGCATATTGTTTAATCTCCTTGAATTTGTGCTTCTTCCTGCTTTCTTTTTACAATTGATCTCTAGTTTCAAAGCATTATGAGAATATGGTTGGTATGATTTCAACCCTCTTATATTTGTTGAGACTAACTCTGTGTCCCAATATATGGTCGATCCTTGAGAATGTTCCATGGGCACTAGACAAGAATATATAAGCAGCTGTTTTGGGATGGAAGGCTCTATAAATGTCAATTATGTACAGTTGGTCTAATGTGTCATTTAAGGATATTATTTCCTTATTGATTTTCTGTTTGGATGATCTGTTCATATCTAACAGCGAGGTATTTAGGTCCCCTACTATGATAGTATTTTGGTCTGGTCTTTCCTTTAGTTCTGTTAGTAATTGCTTTACATATTTCAGGGCTCCCTGATTGGGAGCATAAGTGTTATGCCTTCTTGGTGCATGATTCCCTTTATCATTATGAAGTGTCCCTCAGTATCTTTCTATACCTTTTTTATTTTGAAATCTCTTTCATCTGATATTAGTACTGCTATTCTCGCTTTTCTCTGAATGCCATTTGCTTTAAATATCATTTTCTACCCTTTCACTTTGAGTCTATATTTGTCTTTGAAGGTGAGATGTGTCTCCTGGAGGTAGCATATGGTTGGGTTTTGTTTTCTGATCCATTCTGCAACTCTGTGCCTTTTTATTGGTGAGTTCAGTCCATTTACATTTAGGGTGATTATTGAAATATGAGGTATTCTTATAGCCATTTTATCTTTTCCTTTCTGGTAGCTTGGTGATTCTATTGCTTCCTTGTCCTTGTGTTTCTATTTTCTTTATTTTGGTTAGATTTTGTAAGTTTTCCCTCTGGTCCTTCTTTTATGTTATATACTTCAGTTCTGAATCTTTGCTGTATGAATACCATTCAGCATATGTAAAGAATAGTTAGGTATGTATAGTCCTCCATTTTCTTCTGCACGTGCCGTATCTCCATTCCCCTTAGCAAATTTGGATCTTTGAATCCTCCCTTTTTCAGTCATTGTTGTCTCAATTTGATCCTGTGTATGCTTAGTGTTCATTATTACCTTGCTACAGCAATTCTCTTCTTAATGTTTAAGCTTATATAATGCCCTGTTCTTAGTAATGGTTGCACTCCTCTGCTTCTATTTGCCTGATAATCACCTTACTACTAATTTTTTTTTTTTGTCATTTTGTTTTAGGTGAGCTGACCCCTTTCAGTACTTCCTGTAGTGCAGGGCTCCTAGTGGAGAATTCCCTCAAAATTTGTATGTCTGGAAAGGTCTTTATTTCTCCTTCATATCTAAAGGAGAGTTTAGTTGGATACATTATTCTAGGCTGGTAGTTCCTTTCACTTAATAGTTTGAATATGTGATTCCACTTCTTTCTGGTTTATATTGTTTGTGCTGAGAAATCTGATGATAATCTCATGAGTTTTCCTTTATAAGTTACCATTTTCTTCTCCCTGGCTGTCCTCAGAATTTTGTCTTTGTCATTGATTTTTGATACTTTTAACACAGTGTGTCTTGGTGAAGGCCTTTTTGGGTTGAGATAATTGGGTGTTCTGTTGACTTCTTGAATTCCAAACACCAGTTCATTCCTTAGATTTGGGAAATTCTCATCAACTATTTATCTGAAATGCTTTCTAGTCCCTGTTCCTTTTCCTCAACTTTGATAATGTCCATCCTTGGATAATTCCTCTCCTGATGGTGTCAGCTAGTTCTTGAATTTCTCTTTCATTATTTTTCATTCTTGTGTTTCTCTCTTCTTCCTTCTGATTTATTTCTAGATTTCTGTCTTCGATATCACCAATCCTTTCCTCCATTTGGTCGAATCTATTTCCAAAGCTTCCTATTTCATTTTTCAACTCTCGCAGTGTGTTTTTTTAATCTCCAGAAGATCTATTCTGTTCTTTTTGAGGGTTTCAGTCTCCTTGCTAAAGAACTCATTCTGCTCATCTAGTTGTTTTCTCAATTTCTAAAATTATTGATACGACTCATTTTGGAACTCACTGAGTTTTTCAGAAGTGACAACCTGAATTCTCTGTCATTTAAGTAGTATATTTCTATGTCTGTAAGCTTATTTTCTAGAGATTTTTCTCTTTCCTTTCTGAGATGCCTTGTCATCTTGGTTGTTCATGGTGTTTAATGGACTATTTCTCTGCCTGGGCATTAATGGAAATGTATTCAGATTTTTTTCAAGAAAGAAGATTTATTATATAAAGTTCTCTCTTTAGCCTATTGCAAAGAAGGTGCTTTTCTTTTGGTTTCCAAAAGTGGCGTATAAGCCTCTTGGATCCCTGCTTTATATAAAAACTTTAGAATGCCTTTTTTTTTCTTATAGATGTTTAATCATACTCACTACTCTCAGTCTCAGTTCCTGTCAGTGTTAGCCACCATTTTAGTTGTGGTTGCCTAGATTCCCCTGGGCTCCATGTTTTTCAGTCTTGGAGGATGTGGGGGGAAAGGCCTTCTGGGTTTGGGGTTGGAGGCTGTGGCTCAGCCTTGGTTTTGCAATCTCAGCCAGTAAAATTCAGCTGTTGTTTTTCTGCCATCCCTGCTTCTCTGCTTTCTATCCTGATGACTGTGCCCTGCCGCTGGCCAGGTAGAGCTGTTCAGGAACTCGCCACACCCTCTCCCCTCTCCTCCTCCTGCAGGGAGCTCCGGTGGCTGCAAGAGGCAGGCAGCTTCTTTATTTCTCCCAGTCCACCGCCCGACACCCGGGATTCTGACCTGTGCATGTTAATACATGGTAGCTCTTATGTGCAGATCTCACATTCAGACGTGCTGGTGTGCAGTTTGGGTGTTTTTTGTGCAGTTTTAGATGTTCAGTTATTGTTGTTTCAAGGGGAAAGATCTGGTGACATCTCTCACTCCACTATTTTTCTCCAAACTCTCCTGAATTAATTTTAACACATGTAGCTTTTTTTAAAAGAAAAAAGGAAACTTCTAAAAATATAATGACAAATTTATACATCAATGCCACTATTTTCATTTATTTCTTTGTTTAAAAGTCTTAACATTTTGGGTAAGGTAAAGGAAAAATATACTCAGAATACTTGACTCATTTTGTTTTCAGTTTATTTTTAAATCTGCTTCTCCATTTTTTCTGTGACTTGAGACATATGTAAGAGTGGTGTGAACATGCATGAAGTTTATCCTAGAAAAGATAAATTAAGGAAAACCACAATAAAAACTGTAAACACATAGAAAAAGTTACAACAGGAAAGAAGTGAATTTTAATAATGACTAATTGAGGTGGGATGAACTCATATGGGAATTAAGAATCTAAAAATACAAATATGAAAAATAGGAAGGTGAAGATTAGAATTTTAAAATACTAAGTTTCTTCTATTACGAAAAAATGGCTATTGATTAAATGTATCTTTATTAAGATGTATTAAATAACACCTACTATATTATTCTTTATTCTTTTTGTTTTTAAATGTTTCTTATTTTAACTGAATAAGTGAATAAGATGAAAGTGAGATAATTAACCAAAAAATAGATAACAGTTGAGCATAATGACTGAGGCAACAGACAGAGGTCTCCCAGGCTATTTTAGAATTTATATTAGCCTGTCCATTAGTGTTTGTTTTATGTCAATTTTCCCTTAATTAAATCTAACGTGACCTTTTGGTGTCCAGACAGGATTTCAGATGTTCTTGCAATACACCTAGAAACCAACACTCCATGATCCTAATTATCTAGAGAAAGCCACAAATATTTGCACAGTTAGTGTTGACACACTTTCTTATTTCAGCCTGAAAGAGGTATGGCATGAGTGAAATGCAAACATCAACATGTGGATTATGTGTTTTATAGGAAATATTATTCATGGATAGTGCAGAAACTGTATGCCTAGTTTTAGATTATGAGAAGAGCACACACTTGAGAGCCAATTTAGACAAAATAGTGTAATCAACAAGTAGCTGCTAACCAGAGCAAGCCAGGTGAATGGAAAAGACTCATGCAATAGGACAGCCTACTCCAGTGTAAGAGGGGATTTGTCATTGTGCGGAAACCCCTGAAATTTATTAACTGAGAGCACTGTTTAACATCATTATTTAAGTCATTGCTTTTAACAGTACTTCTAAAAAGATGTTTTTTATTACAGATTCGATGCCTATTCTCTCTTCTTTTACTGTCACTAAATTAAAATTCCAGTGGACTAGTGAATATTTCTAACCCTGTAATTCTGGATATGGAGGGTGCTTCATGTGAAAGCTATCCTTAGAAAATGCTATTTTAACATGCTGCCAGTTATATTTTTGAATTTAGGTTGAATGAAGTATTCCAAAGTTTTTCCCATTATAGAACAATTCTCAGTGTTTGCTTCTAATTCATTAGTTGACTTTTATTATTTATTTTAAATGGTAATGAGGTGGGGGAGGTTCTTAGCAATTTAGGAAAAAGTAAATCACATCCCATACACCCAGCCATCTCAAATTCGGTTTTCTTTTTCTGCATCCAAAACCAAAAATTATTCATAAAAATTCCATGAGTTTAACATCAGTAGCCTCAGGGGAGAGCAAACGCATCTATCAAATAAGTGTTGTTAAGGATTATTAATGCAGAAGCCAACTGTTTTCTATGTCATCATTATCACTTTTGTGACACACAAGGCAGATTCAGTTCATAAAGCATGGTGGCATATTTTACCTTTTATATTTCGCTCCCACAAAAATGAAAAGCTACTAAATATAAAATTATAGACACAAGTATTATGGAAACATCATATTGAAAAATCACGTAAAGTTTTGTAATAAAATCTTATTCAGAAACCACTGAAGGGACATCTAATGCTCTGAATGCTGAATAACTGACTCATAATACTTATTCTAGATTATTGCCAGCAGCAACAATAACAATAATGGATCAAAAATTTAAGGACATTTTTATTTATGAGCAAGAGCTTTCAAATAAATGCATAAATCCTAGGCTCACCTTTTCCACATTTATATTCTACTTTTAGCGATCTTTAGTTCTGATGGAATGAACTGGATACCAAAGGACTTGACCAAGCCCCAGGCCAGGCCAGTGCCTAGAGTGAAGACTCCTATGTTCTCTGCAGCTACTTTACCTGCAGGGTCACTGTCCCTTCCCTCTGTGCTTCCTCAGCTCAGTGTGTACCACACAGAGTCGCTCCTCTTGCTCCTGGGACCAGTCACGTCAGGTGGTTAGAGGACTGATGTGCACACACAAGGCTCCCACTCTGTTCAGTTCACTCTGAAATTTCAAAAGTGTAGCTGGGTTGACCTGGGTTAGAATCCCAGCTTCAAAATTCCTTTGTCTCCTAAGTCTTTCTCGTCTTAAGGTGGAAACTTACACAGTTGCAGAGGTGAATAAATGAGACTGAGCACAGCTGGCCCACAGGGCTATTGACATTGTGCCTTATTTGTCCACCATCTTTGTCAGCCCTTTTCCTGGGTCTCCCTTACTTTCCAGCCCAGAACCCTCAGCTCCTTTGCTGATAAAGCAACAGTCTTGCACTAGGGGCAGCAATAACCCTGCCAAGTTTCATTCAAAACTGCCCTCCAAGGCAGCCCCAATCTTCCCCAATCTGACTCAAATGTGAATTCTTCCATGACCCATCAGGGCCTGAGCCAGCCTGACCCTGGCCCACCTGAGTCTTGGGTGTGCCAGCTGTGTGAAACCAGTTGGGTGCCTGCCACCCTGCCCAGCACAGCTCTGATCTTCCTACCCCCAGGTTCCCCGTGCTGCTCAAACAGAATCACTGCCCAGAGCCACACTGCCACTGTCCTTGGGATTCCAGATATTGCTGCCTGATCATTTCCACTTCTGGTCTCCATTTGGATGCCCAGGGAGCCATCCTCAGAATATGTTATTTTTAAATATATCTGGAGCAAAATATTTAAATGTTTCCCTCTCAATCAATAAGGAGCATGATCTCTTTATTTACCATTCTTTACTATTCATTTTTAACATATTCCTGTTTCTTAGGACTTTTCGTCCAATAAATAGAGCAGATCCTTCCACTCTGGACACTGACATCTGTCTGCATCCTACAGGAGAGCTCAGCGGCTACCTCTGACTTGGCCTTTTGATATCTGTGCTCAGATTTCCAGTCCACTGGGCCCGCTCCCTCTCTTCCTTCCTATTTTCCTTCCTTCTTTTATTCCTTCCTTCCTTCCTTCCTTCCTTCCTTCCTTCCTTCCTTCCTTCCTTCCTTCCTTCCTTCCTTATGACTGTAGACACTTCATCACACCTATAAAACTTGAGACTACACATGTAAAAACCTCCTCTGCAGTTCACATGCCTCCCTCAGGGTCTGCTCAGACAACCAATGCTTCTTCCTCTGACTTGCCCAGGATTTCACTCTAAAATATTTCTTCTTAATTGTGTTTTTAATATCTGTCTTCTTCTACTACTCATAAAATCTGAAACCTAAGCTTTTATTAAAAACCTCACATTTTTTCACAAGATGTCTCCATGTGTGTCCCCGTCCCCTCTCAAGTGGCATTGAATCATTCCTACTTGACATTCCACCTAGAAGACCTGCCATCCCTGCCTTCTACCCTCATTCCTACCTGTCAGTCATATCTGCTCTTTGAGGCCCATTGCCTGTGGCCATTCTCAATAATACTTTTCCTGCTGCCTCTTCACCAGTGAAATACAATCTCTTCCTGACTTTAACTACCGTAGACATACTCATACATCACTTACTGACAGTGGTCCTCAAACAGTTTTGTTTCTTTTCCGAAAGAAGTTTGAAAAAAAAATTATGTACCTCCTTTGAGCATTTAAGTTGCTATCTAAAATTTTCATCATATGTTTGCATAAGTTTATTTGTCAATAGGAGATAGACAATAATACATATTTCCTAAAATAAAATGAGGATTGGTGTAATTGGAATAAATAACTTATGATATGTGTTAAGTGTATTTTAACTACCTTACAGAGTAAAGCATAGCAAACTTGAAAGTAAACAAATGAAACTAGCACCCATGGGTTCCATCCAGAACAAGGTGGCAGGCCTGCCAGTTCCATTAAAAAGAATAAGCATTAATAGCCTCTACCACTTTGGGTGTTCTGAATTCCGAGCATCCCACCCTGAGCCAATATACCCCATTTTTAACACCAAGTTTTAAGCTTAACAGAAATATGTTTCAGACAGAGAAGGCAGGAAGCCCTGAGTTTCCAGCATCAGTATTTCAGTCCATGCCTTCATTTCAGACCTGTAGGTTTTTTCATATGGATAGCACCCCATCACACTCAACACCCATCATAACATTTGAGATGGGTGAGGGTTTTGTCAAGTGCCAGGAAGACCATTGTGCATGGGGGCTCCTCAGGGAGATCAGTTTTGACAGAGTCCATATGGAAGTTAAGTATCTAGAAATTAATACTTTTTAAACTACTCATACCCCTTGGAAAATCTCTATGCATCTCCAGAGATGTGCATATCTCAGTGTGCAGATCGAGTGTCTTAGTATGCTTACCTTAGTACAGACTTTATAGGAGAGGGTAGTATGCTCTTGCCTTATCTTGACCTTGTGTAACTACAAGCTTCTTGAATGTTGGGCTCTATTTATGTTACTCTCCTTTGCATCCCTTACCATACCTCACAGAACACCTGGCATAGAGCAGGCTAAGTGCTTACCTGTAGATATGGGCTGCACACTCAAAGTCCTACCAGGGCCAGGAAGGGGATTTAAATGATCAAAGCACGTTAGGTATGAGACCAGAAGGCACAGAGAAACTATGTCACCTGGATGGGCAGATCCATGTTCACAAATTGCTGAGGATGACATGCATTAAAAACACATGAGTTCCACAACATCAAATGTTATGAAGAAATGGGAGCCATGATTCAAGTCTCAAAAAACTTGCTTGAGGAAGGGATGTTTAGTCTGCCAAGCTGGGGCCAGCAGGATATGTGGGCTTGAACAGAAGCACATGTGGGAGGAGGGTGCCTGGCAGAAGGCCCATGAGGAAGTCTCAAGAGAGTGGCCTGGGAGGGGTGCTCCTGACCCAGTCCAAGCACAGGGTGTATGGGGACACATTTGCCTTATTAAAAATTTTGGGTTTTACTCTATGCAGTGGAGACCCCTTGGAAGAGTTTTAAGCGATAAAATGACGTTTTTCAGAGAGGAGCTCTGGAAGGTCTGGAAGGTAATTTCTGGGAGAAATCATTTAGCTTGAGCTAAGCCCTTGGGCATGGACATGCAGAGAATAAGACAGAATGTACTGTGTTCTGGAAATGCGGAGAGGTGGCCATGGGCAGAGAGGGGGACTTGGGAGCTGGCCGTGCACATGAAGTTGGATTTTATTATGTAGCAGTGGGACTTTGAGAGGTTTAAAGAAGGGAACGGACCTTATATAAAAACACGCTTGAAGAGATGGTTTTCAGTTGTTAACATGGGCTTTCTTCTATTTTATTCTTGCCAGAATGTGATGACTGTACGCATAGCTTGTCAAGTAGAACCCTTCCAAGTTGCTTTGACATTCAAATGGAGGCAGTGTGACACATTGGGGTCAGATCTCAAAATTCAGCTCCACACTCACTAGTCCTGTGACCTTGGGCAACTTACCTGAATTCTCAATGCCTCAGTCTCCTTTTAGTAAAATGGGGGGAACAATAGTACCTATTATATAGGATTGTGATTTTTAAATTCAAATAGTTAATACGTGTAAAATACTTCAAAGGAGACCTGGGAAGTAGTAAGTTCACATAAGGAATTAGGTATTATTCTATTTATAACTGAATACCAGTTTATATTGTACTATCTTTCTTTCCTTCAAAAAACTCTAATATGCCTCTGTGAGCTTAAAGGATCTTGACTCCCTGTAGCTCTAGTTAACACAGAAAACATACTGCATAGAAATTAGAATGTGAAAAGAAGGGGTACAAGTCATCTATCAAGGTCTGAAATTATAACTTTTAATATGCCTCACTTCCCATGAACTAGAAAACTCATCTTACACAATAGTCCATCCTTAAATGTCGTTCACTTATGCTTTTCATGGCTTTTAATTTTTTTTATTGTGCTGTAGTTCTTTCTGCCTTTTTGGGGTGGGGTTCCTTCTGGGTTTGGTGGTGGCAAGAATGGCCCCAAAAACATTTCTTTGCTGCAGAGATGCGTGTGTGTGTGTGTGTGTGTGTGTGTGTGTGTGTGTGTGCATGTGCGCGTGCACGCATGCGCACGGGCCAACGATTGCGAGGGAGATGGAATGTATTACTGGCTTGATATTATTGAAATTTCGAGACCTTATTTTTCAGACACTTTAGTCCCACAGAGGGACGACTGCTGAGAAGAACCTTCTTGCCTATTGTGCAAACATCTGTAAATGCATGGGCACAGAAATTGTAGTGGCTCCCTCCCAGCCAGAAACAGCAGAAATCAAATACTGGGGCTGTCGATCACAGCTGTTCAGACCTAGAGGGAGGCAGGTCTTTCAGAGTCCTTTGCCTGCTGTTTTGGATTCCTTGTCTTAGGAGTTCAGTTGTTCGTCTATTTCCTGTTTTCTGTGAGCAATTCCCAGTGACCTCTCTATTGATTATTCTCCTCGTGGTAGGGGCACTTACCATTACCAGCTTTCTGGAGACGTACATTCACAAAAATAACTTGAATCATCAGCCACGAACCTCCAGTGCCTGCCCCTGGGCAGTTTTATTTTCGAACGGCCACAGTGACGAGGTCAGGGAGGGGGCCATGTGGTGTGGTAGAAGGGGACCGCTCTCACAAGTTGACAACACACAGTGCCCACCAGTGAAGGAGAGAAGAAACAGGAAAGAGAAAGGCAAAAGTGCACCAGGGGATGTGAGAGCTCTTTCCTGGCATTTTTCTTTCTGGAATCAATTTAGGATAATTGCGTTCAAATTCATTTTCAGATTTTAACCCCAAATTGTTTTAGTTCTTTTGGATACCTGTACCTAATTTCAGCATTGAAAAGAACCTCACCTAATTTATTTTTCTATGCTAATCTTTTTTTTTTTTTTTAGTCCAGGTCAGTGGGTAAGAAAATCATCAAGACTAATGCGTACGTTATCACCCCAGTGAGCCACTAATGCTTATAAACACCCTTCATTTTAAAGATAACACGTTTAGTTATGTAAACATTAAAAAAGGTGTGTTGCCTTAACTGATGCTCAGACCAATGGTGAGGTGGTACGGCCATGTTCCTAGGTGACATTTTATCACTGAAGTTCCTTCTACATCAGAAAGAAGTGAGATTTCTGGATTTCAAAAGCTTGTACGTAGGATTAGACAAATCATCAGATTCAAAACAAACGAATCTTTGGTGTTCCACAGTTACACCTCCATATGAGACCACCTAGTGGCTAGGTCAGAAAGAGGAGTCAAATGCCCCTGATGCTATAGATCTGTGGTTCTCCACCAGGAGAGATCTGAAAACATACCCAGATCCAACCCCCACCCCTGGCCAATTAAATCAGTCTCTTGGGTAAGGACATGAAAAAATTTTAAAAGCTCCACAGCCAGAGTTGAGAACCACAGCCTTCAATGGAGAACAGTTACTGGGAGGCTAGGATGGTACTCTAGTAATTGAGGGAAATGGATAGAGTCAAGTTGGGAGGCAAAACTTTGGGACAGGAAAACTTAGATCTTACAAAAGATGCCCCCCTTTTAATGAATTGAAGAGGAGTAAAGGCAATGTGCTTTTAAGCTTTTATAGATAATCTCCAAAATATGAGTCAAGAGAGGGAAATATATTAACATTATATATTAATATTATTTCATATTTATATATACTTAACATATTTTATTAATAAATAATATAGTTTACACTCATGTATACAGACTTACTCATTTATTCATTTTTTTCATTGAGCTCCTACTATGTGCCAGGTATGCCATAAGGAAGATGCAGTAAACCACAACAGGGGGAACTTGAAATAAGTAATCACAAGAGGAGCTAAACCTAAGAAAGGGCAAGTGAGCTGCACTTTGGGATTTGTCCCTAGCCTAGAACGTCTCTGAGAAGACTCCCATTGGGCCCTGAGGGGGGCATGTAGCTTTTCTTCCTGCTGGCACATACCATCCATGATGCTGGAACATCTGATGCATTCACTTTAGCCATTGTCATCATGATTATATCTGGGAGTTTCAGAGTAGGTAGCACAGGCCTGTGTATCTAGTGAAGGAGGAGGAGTGTCTGGGCCAACCCTTTGTTTCATGGGTCACATTGGGAAGACTAATTGTTTGCACAAAGATGGACTCAGGGCATTTTTTTTTCTTGTGAATAAGTAACAAGCTGTTATGTACACAATGGATGTACCTCTCTGCAAACTAGAAAAGTAGTGATTGATGGGATCTGATGTTTACTTGTCTCTTCTGTAACCTTAGACTTAAGTCAGCCTATATACATCAGGAGAATGACATGTACACACCAAGGGACAGGAGCCGAAATGGCAGGTGCAGCTTCCTGGGAGGTGGCATACAAAGCCCCATAAGGGGATTAGACACAGATATATCAAGAGTGGAGTAGGTTTTCATAGAAAAGGTAAAATGGTAGCCAGAAGCAGCAAGGAGGAATGATAGACAATGAGGAAGGAGGAAAAATTAAACAAGAATCAACTGATAAATGGTCAGAAGAAATGGGAGGTGACTGAAGGGGCCCCTCCGGTATGCCACCATTGCTCAATATCTAAGCCTCAGGCAAGGAATGACTGTTAATATCTTTAAATGCACCTTGTTTTTGTTCTAATGTTTTGCTAATTATAAAATTCCTGAGTATGCATTAATTCCATGAATTTTCAAAATAATCCTGAGAGGTGCTATTGAAATCACTGTGTAGATAAAGAAAGATAAAGCTCAAAGTGGCTAAGTAAATTGCCCAAAATCACACAGCCAGTTAAAAGACAGAGGCAAATCTCAAATTCAATATTTGAGCTCCAAATCCAGTAATCTGTAATATCAAAATACTGCAATACAACTGGGTCCTGGTCCCAGGATGCACCTGAGCATTTGTCTCATTCCACATGTAGCATATGACTCCATTCTTTTGAAGTTGTATTCCTCTCATTTTCTTGCATTTATGTTTGCCTTATAAAGATTTATACTGTTACATTTATACTCTCAAATATGTATGAGCATCAAATAGAGTTTTGAGTGTTTTTAAAATATGAATTAGAAGAAATTTTAAATTTCAACTTTTTATACCTGGTAGTCTGTATAGCACTGGCATTTTGTAATACATATTTTTCCCACCTTTTTTTAATCCCAGTCCATTAGAAATAGTTTTTAATACTCAGATCTCCCAAGAGCTAAGGAAGGAGATGCTGATCATGTTCTGTGACAGGAAGTAAAACTGCTTAAAACCCTAACTTCTCTGTCACTTTAGGAAGTCAGAAAAAAAAAAAAAACAGGTTAATTTGACAGCACCAAATAAGAAAAATATGAGAAACAAGAAAAATTCATTTTTTCTATAGAGGCTCATTTCATTCTGTATACCATTTCCCTGGGATATATGCCAATTGTGAATAGGAAGAGCAATGTTATCCATTTTTTTTTAAATTTCACTCTTGAGTATTATGGAGACAAATAGCTACATGATGGAGAAATAACTTTCTTTCACAGCAATAGTTTAAGAAGGATAAGAAGAGCTCAAATGCAGATGTTTTGATGACATGAGAAAATTCAACCATGAATGAAAAATTCAGTACTTCTATAGATGCTCTTTTAGAAAGAGTACTTTCCTGCATTGACACTAGAAAGGAGAGCTATGTCCATCTGTAAAAGTGGGAGAACTGCATATGGGTATTGATAGATTTATTTGCAAGCCCAGAAATTTTCCAGTTGCAAACATACAAAGGAAAAAAAAGAGTCTCTGTTCTGTTTTGCCACAGGACCGATGCAAGAGACCATCTACGACTTCTGGAGGATGGTGTGGCACGAAAACACTGCAAGCATAATAATGGTGACCAACCTTGTGGAAGTTGGAAGGGTGAGTCAGCTGTCTGCCCACATGTCCATTTGTTCCTTGCTCATTGGCAATATGAAGTAAGGCAAGAGAAAGTTTTTGAAATAGTATTTTGCGTACTCCAGAAAGCATTAACTACTATAGCTCCTCCTACCACTTGCTGCACTTGCTTATAAATGATCAGTAAACATAGTCTGAATTGCTTTCATTTGTTGCGATAGCAACAGACAGGAAAGGCATTCCAGTTTTAAAAGCAGTTGTTATCTGGCTATATTGAGCACACAAAAACACCTTTAAGCACGAATGCTGGTTGTTGGGTGTCAAAACTCAGTGGGTGTCACGTTAGACATGACTACATATCCTAATTCAAGAAAATCAACTCTAAAAATAGTGGGCAGTATTGGAATCAACCCTTAGGTCAGAATTCCAGCATTTCCTCTTGCTTGGGTCTTACTTTCCTGGGTCTCTGTTTCCTAACCTGCAAAATGGAGATGATAATCTGCCCCCGGGGTCTTAGATTAGTTTGTCTGTTAACCCTTAAAGAGTGCTATTTTCATTTCACCAGGAAATTCTTAAATTTTCCTAACCTTAGCATTGGTGTGCTGTAGGACTATTTCCAGTGAAATTTTAAAATGAGAAAATACAAAAGGGTCAGTTGCTTTGTTTTATAGTAGGGTGAATTCCATGGTTCTGCCCAACTCAGAAACCCATCACTTCTTCCAGAAGTTGACATCATGAGATTTACTCTCAGCCAAGGCAACCTAGAGATCAGCCTAGAATTGAAATATTGGGGCAGAAGCCATAACGGGGTTGTTTCTTAATATTCTTGGTCAGCCTTAAAAAAGAAGGAAACCCTGCCATTTACAACATGGATGAACCTGGAGGCCATTATACTAAGTGAAACAAGTCAGTCACAGAAGGAAAAATACTGCATGATTCCACTTATATGAGTTATCTAAAACAGTCAAGTTCCTAGAAGCAGGGAACACAATAGAGGTTGCCCAGGGCTAGGAAGAAGGGGAGTTGATGTTTAATGGGTATAAAGTTTCAGGTATGGTAGATGGTTCCTAGAGATTTCTAGAGATTGCCGTGTAAATGGTGCTTATAGTTAACAATACTCTGTTGTGCACTTAATTTGCTAAGAGGGTAGATCTCATGTTAAGTGCACTTACCACAAAACAAACAAACAAACCCAAAAAACATAGGGACACAGGAAATTGTGAAGTGTTGGGTGTCTTTTACCTTGGTTGTAGTACGGTGTCAAGGATATACACATATGTCAGAACTCCTCAAGTTATGCACATTAAACATATAATTCTTGGTGTCTCAGTTATATGTCAATAATGCTGCTTTAAAAAAAAGGGGGGATTTTCAGGAGGTATCAGGAGGCACAAACCAGGAAGAAGAGAGACAGTAAGAGTGGGAGATACTTAAAATTCTAGCAAAAATGACAAACTAAATAACCTGAAAACCCTCCTCCTACAAAAATCCATAAATTCTATATAAAATATAAATCTGTATTTTAATATGTTTGTATATATCACCTGCATATGTAAATATATGTTTAAAAATGTGTAACTTAGCTCTCAAAAAAGTAAACTATAAGAGATTAGAAAAAAACGAGGCCTAGAAACCAGGGAGGGGGTGGACCCTGCAGCTGCCCTTCAGAGGCTGGGCAGGTGACGTCTTGGTTGGAGTGAAGGAGGCCTTCTGTCTTCATGATCTTGGATCTTGAGTTTTAAAGCCCACCAAGAAGAGAAGATAACATCTTGGACCTGTGAGGTGCTAAGAATTTGAACTGAGACTACTATGTAAAAGCCAAATCTGCAAAGGGTAGACATTTAGAGAAAAGGCAGACAGAATGGGGGAAGGGATGCAGAAAAGGAATTCCAGCCTGGCATAAGAACAGGGAAATAACAACGAAGCAAACTGATCTTTACTACCATCTGGGTGAGAAAGCACTTCCACCAACTCATGGGTCAAAGTAAAACACCCTAATATAAATCAGAAAATATTTAGAATTGTGAGTAATAAAATACCATATAGTAAATGTATAGTATGCAAATGAAATGGTACCTGAACAGATATATATATTCTTAAATGTTGTTATTTTAAAAAAGGAATACCAGATAAAGAAAACTTTTAGAAGAAAATATAGGGGAAAATACTTATGACTTTTTAAAAAAAAAAATGCTTCGAAGATACCAAAAGCTCCAAAGGCTAAGAAAAGAATGGGGAAATTTGTGTTAAAATGTAAAATTTTCGGTACACTAAAGGACATAAGTAAAGTGACAAGACAAGGGGAGATGCTATGAGACCATTATGCAAAGTATAAAAACTTACAAAGCAATATTTAATGAGCTAAAGGTATAAAAACTGTTGCCTTTCAATTTCCTCTTTGCTGGGAGGCAGTGAGAGCAGAGGGGCTGGCCTAGAGCCTGGGGTGGCAGTGCTCATGGTGTGACTGGGCTGAGGTCACTGAGCCTCTTCACTACCAACCTTTCACCTGGGCACCAGCTTCATGGGGTTCTTGTAGAGATTAAATGAGTCTCTACATATCCGGTGGTTAAAGTTCCTGCCCCATTCTGAGGACTTAATAAATATAGATATTAATGTAACCCTCACCTTTCCACCAACAAACCTAAGACATACAGTGGTATTTATAATTGCCTTTTTTTCCCTACCCCAAACCTACCTTCTTTTGCTATGAAAGCAGTAATGACTAGTGAAAAAAAAAAAATTGGCAACCCAGTAAACAAGGTCCTTTAAAGAAAGAGATAGCCTTATGAATTTTGGGTCTTTCTCTCTGGGCACTCAGTAAATGCCTGAGGAAATGAATGGATAAGAATTCATCCAACTTAGCATCACAGAGCAATTAGCATATGCAGAGCAATTAGATTGACTATGAAATAGCTAAGCTCAATATTTTATCTGTTTTCATGTATAGGGTTTCTTCCTCTGATATATATGATTAATTCTGAATCCATTCATTTCACAAATATTTGTTGACTGCCTATGTACGATAAGGAGAAAAAAATATCTGGAAACTATTCTCTCAGTACTGTACTTTCACAATAACTGTAGTGCTTGAGAGTTATTTAACACCTCAGAGTTTCACATCTTTGCATCAGAGCTCACTTACAATAATCCCAAAGCAAATTATTCTGAAAAGTATAAAGTTATTAAAAATAACAACTGTTGCTGGATTTTTAAAGAATAATGACACACGTGTATTTTTTGCTTAATTGAAATTCCAAAGTACACTGTCTTCAGATTCAGTGACTTAGGAGGTAAGCTATTTTCTTATGGTAAACACTTTACTTTAAGGAAAGATGAGGACAGAGTCATCTTTGGCTAAAAGGTCAAAAGAAGATTACTACAATAAAAAATAAATAAAAAATAACCTCCTATACCAAGGCCCAGTGTCTCTCGGACATGGCATATTTTGCAGGGAGCCAGGTTTCATTTCGAGTTACCTGACTTTCAAAAAGTTAAAAATAAAAAGACCATGCAGTGGGGCCTCTGTTCCTTCCATCGGGCACTCAGAACCGTCCCATACAGAGTGGTCACTGTTAATTTTTTTGATGGAAACTATTCCTTCTGACAAATAACCATGGAAATTCAAGTTAACAGGGTGCAGCTGAAGCAGAGGGCGTGGGGAGGGGGCGGGTGGGTGGCGGGGCCAATGGTACTAGGGTTCGGGTTTACCCGTTAATGGAAGCCTATAGTCTTAAAGTGACTCAGTAATTTTAGCTCTGGTAAGCGTAAAAAAAAAAAAAAATCCTTCCAAATCTTTACCGGGTTTGTAGGGATGTGGTAAACTCTGAAGAGTCCTCATGTCATTACCATCCGCCTCCTGGATGAGTCTGTCTTCAATTAGTAATGATTTTAATGGCATCTGCCCTTGAAACATCTGGCATGATTTGAGAGTTTTGACAAGAGGTCACATTCCCTCCAGGACAAGGTGCTGACCTTATTCCAGGCCATTTCACATTGTTAATCCTGGACAATTGTCTAGAGAAGACTTTCCCATTTTCTGTACTTAAAAACAGCAACAACAAACCACCAAAGAAATCAAAATGACATGGTTTTTAAGGACAACAACTACCTACTTACGTGTTTACTGCACATGGTGTGTCCTTTATAAATTAGGCATGAGTGAGGCGGGTGCCCATTTGTTTACGCAGACTTGCTGCCATTTCATTAAGTCAGAGCCAGGAACCCACTTTCCCCTGGTTTTTGCCCTGAAGCTCTCTGCATCCGGCGGCTGTAATTGCCGGTGTTGGAGCCGCTGGGAGCCCCTTCCCTGTCGCAGCACCTGGTGTAAAAGACACAGACGCTGCGCCTCCCTCCAGCGGGGTCTCCGGTACATCTGCCAGGACCTGTCATTATCTGAGACTTCCTTGTCACCACTGAGCATCCCCTTTCAGCCCGAGTGTTCTGGAAAGGGACCCTTGTCAGTTTTCCTGGCACCTGCCAACGGCTGCACACCTGGCATTTAAATTGCACTGGAATGTGTTGTGATTGTTTTCCCTTTTTAATGAACCCACCTGAGGGACATTCAGCTTTTCATCCAGTCGCCTGTTTCCTAGGCACTCCCATTTACACCGTCTGTGTGGAGATTCGCAAACTCAGTGGTGTTGTTGTACTAATCCATCTGCCAAAAGTTTTATAACCAAATCTGCAGGACTCCCAAAGGAGGTTTTTGTACCGGTAATTTAAGCTAATGATTTCTAAACATATTTAGTCAGTTTCATGAAGACCTCATTAAAAATTCAAATGAGATTGCATAGTCATGCAGGAAAATTATTGTGGACTTGCTCTGAATAGTTCTGATAACAGGTGATAAGTGTTTTGGAGCTAGGAGAAGTAGGGATGGAAATGTTAACCTCTATCAATTTAGAGGATGGGAGGGAACCACTTAAATGGATGCTTTAAAAAGTATTATCTTCACAAAGAGGTTGATCTATAATTCCTTTCACAACATTTGTCACTAAAAGAGCAATGAAAGAAAAAAGTTTATGAACACTAGACATCAGAATTAACTTTCTAATTCACAGGCAAGGAAGATATATTAAGATTCCAAGTGCCCCTGTCACATAAATCAAAGAGCATCTGCTTTTCTACAAAAGTCACCAGATGTGGGATCAATGAAAGAAGCAAGAGAGAGGCAAGGTTGCCCCTTTGTAAAATGTGGAAATATCACTTAATAGTGAGAATAACATAGGGAATACCTAACAGTATCTAACAACAACAACAATAATAATAATAATAATAATAATATTTTCTGCAAAAAATCTCTTGAGTTGGTCCAAGATATCAAACTTATCCATAAATGGGAAGAGACACACTCTTTTTATAGACATTGCTGAATTTTTTTTCTCTTTAACTCTCACTGTTACCTTTCATAAATCTTTTTTAATGAGCCGAATATTTAAGATGGATATTTAGTGCCCTGCGTAATTATAGTCCTAACTTTGATTAATTTATACTTATTCAACAAACATTCCTCTCCATTTCAATCTGTCAGCTATTTCAATGATTGTATTAATATAGCTGACTGAAGACCTACCTTCCTCCATAACTTTAACACAAAACCAGGAGGAAAAAAGGAAGTTGATTCCCACCAAGGCGCTGCCACACTTGACGTCATCTCCACCCAGCATAGCACCCAAGAAATGAGGCAGTAACTGGTACTGAGGTATTGGCAGCAGGAAAGGGACCTTCTACTTAACCCTCTATGGCAACTGGCTCTTCCAGAAAAGATGACTCTCTAGTTGCCCCACTGAATCTTTGAAGTTCTCACTGCCCAAAGACCTCAGTTCCACTACGTAAAAAGTTAAAAAATCAGCCAAAGAGCCTGATTTGTCTTGTTCACAAATTAATACAAAAGTAGATTTTCTAATTTCTTTTCAACACAATATATCTAACATTTAATGACACACTTACTATACAGCCAGTACTAAGAAATACAAAGATATTTATAATTCACTTGTCCTCGAAGAACAAAAAATATGGTACTAGAGAACTGTTTGAACAATTAACTATAATACATGTAGGTCAGAATGATGATGGGCTAATTCTGCCTAAGGGAATCTCAGAGAACTTCGTGGAGAATATGGTGAGGACCTGGACCTTACTAAGAGAAAGAACTTTAAATGACAAGAATGAAACAATACCACTTCAGGAAAAACACAGAGACGGGAGTGAATGACAAGGCGGGGAGAGGGCAAGTGGCCTGGTACAGCTGTGTTAGAGAGTGTGGGGAAGTACAGTGAGCTCTGAGGCTGGAAAGCTAGTTGAGACCTTATAAATGGGGGATGGGGGGCGGGAGTCTGAAATGCCTTTCTAGAAGTAGGCAAAAGTAGACACAGCAAGTGTATTTATTTGTTGTCATGGAAGACACTGAGCTGGTGAGTTAGACGTTTTAATTAGTATTGCTGAAAGATGATTCTAGTGGCCACTAAAGAAAGGTTCAGAACAGTTACGGAAGGGCATGGAGACAAACTAGGTTAGAGCAAGACTCTAGGTGAGGGACAGTGAGGACTGGAGCTGTGCGGTGGCACTGGGAGCTTACAGGAATACGTGATCTGGGTGTTGTTGGGGGATGCTGACAAGGCGAAAGAACTTGGATATGAACCAAGGTTTCTACCACTGTGACTTGGGTTGATGTAAAGGCCACTAACCATTCCCACCCACTACCCACCTCTGAAAAAAGAAGAGCAGGTCCAAGAAAAAGGCAACGTTATTTGTTTCAGACATGCTGAGTTTGAGACACTGAATGGACAACAATGTGGGACTTTCCAGAAAGCTCAGAAGGGATCTGTGAGCTGAAGACAGGGAGACAAACTGTGAAATGCGAGATTCTCCCTTTGTTTTCTGAGCACCTACTATGAGCTAGGCTTTGGCGATAACAAGATTAAAAGACCTGGCACAGTCTAAGAAACAGAAAGACAGGCAAACAAAAAAATATACGATGCCAAGTGATAAGCACTATAACAGAGGCATGGCTTTCCTGGGAGAAAACAGAACAGAGAAGGGCCTAAGACAGCACTGGAGAATACCTATATTTAGGGGCAGATAAGGGAAGAGCTAGGAATGGAGCCTGGAAAAGAAGAGGAAGAGAAATAGAGTGAGAACTGAGACCCCAGAATTATGAGAAGTAAGAGAGGATAGAGTTTCAACGAGAAGGAGAAGGTGAGCAGTGTGACAAAAACTGCAGAGAGACCAGGTATCTGGGACTAGGCAGGGGAAGATAGGTAACAAAATGTATTAAGCACCTACTCTGTGTCAGGCATTCTGCTGCATAATTAAGCATACTTTCTCTTATGATCAGAGCTACCCTATGAGATTCATAGAAAGATTCCTATTTTTTAAATTAAAAAACTAAAGCTCAATAAGATTCAATAATTTGGCCAAGGGCACAGAGCTAGAATTTAAATCTTGGTCTGTCTAGTTTCAAAACTCAGGCTTTCTCCACAATTCCACAGTGCCTTCCCATTAACAGCTAAGGCCTTTGGTGCATACCAGGTTTCGCTGGTGTGATAGAACCATGAACCCAATGGCAATGAAATAGTAGCTTTATGTATGGTAAAGACAATTGTGTAGCTTGTTCTTGGAGAAGTGAGTCAAAAGAAAGAGATAGAGAAGCACCTAGAATGAAGGCAGGGTCAAAACGTGATCACAGTGGTTGTGTGTGTGTGTGTGTCTGTGTTGATAGAGTAGACATGAGTATAACTGGGAGTCTAACAAGATAATGCAATTGGAAGCAGAGACTGAAGGTACAAAAAAGAAAGAGGAAAGGTGACGGAGGATCATGGCCACGGTGGGAGAGGACTCCTTCAGTTAAGGAGCATATGTTACCCCCTAGTCAATAGGCTGGGGCTACAAAGACAAAGTAAGCATGTCCCTGTCCACAGCAGTGGGAACTCAAACAGGTAATTAATTCTATGATAAAGGTTTCACAGAGTGCTATGGGAGTTCATAAAAGTGGTACCTCATCAGCCTGGGATTTGAGATTGGAGCGGTTTTGTCAATGAATGCATCCCTGAGAAAGTGGTACCTGGGACTGAGTAAGAAGGAACAAATAGGATTTAATCAGCAACAAAGGGATGGAAGGGTTCCAGGCAGAGGCAACCACAGGATCCTAATGGAAACTGCAGATGTGTTCCAAATGAACACAGAGGGAGAGGGAAGTATGGAGAGAATTGAGGCTTTGTCACAGAGAGCTAGATAAGCACATGAGGAATTAGACTTCATCTTGTGACCAGCAGAGAGCCCCTGACCAGCTAGACAGTCTGGTCAAGGTGCTGGTACTAAGAGGCTGAGCACCAACATTTTTCAGGCCTTTGTCACTGTGTTTGGAATTCAAATAACAAAACAAAGCATCTGACTTCCCTATGTTGCTACATGCGCTCATCCCTTGCTGTCCAAGACTCCTAATTGATAAGCCACTCCATGGGGAAGAATTCCCATAAAGGAAGTCAAAGATGTATTAGAAAGGATGAATGGATGAAATGGATGTTGAGTAACCAAAAATAATATACATTCACTATGTATAGTGAAGACTGAAGGCAGTCTACAGGATCAAGGCAAGAGTAGAAAATGACGATCTGTAAACAATTTAAACTTGTCAGAAGCTCAGCTGAAAAGGAAGAGAGAGAAGCAGAGCTGTAGACAGAGGAGCATTCACAATCAAAGGATATTTTGAAAGTTTGATGTTGTTAAGGGGAGAATAAGGAGACAGGAAGCGATTAGAAAGTGGACAGCTGAGGGAGTGCTTCCCAGAGAGGCGGGAAGGAAAGCATCCAGTGTTCAGGTCTTCAACCCAGCCTTAAGGGCACATCTTTTCCTCTGAGCCTGGAGAACAGAGACAGAGAAGGATGCAGTTAAATAAATATAACCAGGATATGAACAACACACTTGGAACAGCATCCTCTCCCGATAACATCCGTTTGATAAAAGCAACGTTGTGAGCTGAGAGACTTGAGGAAATTGGGGACAGAGCTATTATAGGAAGGCATCAAGAACACAGATGAGGGGGTCAACCTGGAGCAGGAGCTGGCCCGCCTTCCTCCTGGGGAGAAGATAAGAACACAGAATGGTGTAAACAAGACTCTGTTGATGGCAGCAGGACCTGGGCGCATGGGAACCCTGGGACAACCAATAGCCAGAGTCCTCACAGAGCTGACCTGAGAGGCACAGGTAACCACAGCTCAGGCACTGTGGGCATTTCTAAGCAAACTCTCACCTTTGAGCCTTAGTTTACACATCCCTGAAATGAAGGAGAAATGGCTGAATAAACTCTAAAACTTCATGCTTATATGAAGAATATTTTTGATTCTTGTTTCCATTTTGGCTCAGAGACCCATTTGAATAACAGATGCATCTGCAGCCCAGATATGCCTTAATCCATGTGGCCTGTGGACCCTCCTGCCACTCCCTGTGTCCGCTCTGAATATCAGCCATGGGGAAAAAGTACAGACTCTGGATTTTCAAAAGGGAATGAGTCAGTAAAAAGACATGTATACCACTTCATTAGGAGAGAGCTGTCCACTCTTATTCCTTCTATGCTATTATACGCAATTTTTTTAGATCTAGAGCATAATATTGCAGTGTGTGATTACTTACCAATGAGATGAATTCTGTCAGTATTTAATTTATGCAGCCTCTAAAAGATGCTCTGTCTATAATTTATAGACCTTCCTTTGAAAATAAGCTAATATGATTACATTAAATTAGGATTTTTGAGAAAATATCTTCTTTTCAAAAGTTCTCAATAATGCTTATAACAATCCACTGATCTATCAACTGGCATGATCCAGCAATTTTACCTTCCAAGCACTTTTCTATTTCTTTAACGGATGATCAGCAGGACCACATCTGTTTCTGGCCTCCTGCACGGAGGGCAATCATTTAATAAAGATATCTATAAACATTCATCATGTTCTGTGTAACTGCAAGTATGACATTTGCATTTGGAAGACGATCTCCTTGAACACAAAAATAGTTATTTTATCCTCTCCCCAAAAAAATCAATAGAGAATCATCATCGTCATTTAATGTCCATCAATCCAATTTAGGTAGTGAATCTATTTAATTGAAAGGTAAACTGGGGTATAAAAGACATGCAGAAACAGACACAATCATAAAACAAATTCATTCAACTAGGGAACACTCCATTGACTACTAAATTGGGTGGAGATTTTGAAAAATGTGAGACTAAAGAAAAAAAATACTCTCCAAATAAAGCCAGGAGAAAACCACAGAACTTTATGCTTCAATCTTACTGAAGGTTTATTGTAAGTACTAAGTACTGCATTTTAAGCTTAAAGTAATGAGTTTTCTTATACAAAATTTCTTATCTATAATGCTAATCCCAACTTTTGTAAACTTTATTCTGATAGTGTTCCTGAAAATAATGTGTGTGTGGGAGGGGGTGCGTGTGTGTGTGTGTGTGTGTACACACATGCATTTTTAAGGCTAGCTATTCTTCTACAACCAGACTAGACCCCTTTCACAACTTCTACATTCTCTGTACCTGAGAAAAAGTGCATTCCAAATGTATGCATCTCTCTCTCTCTCTCTCTCTCTCTCTCTCTCTCTCTATCTCTCTCTCTCTCTCTCTCTCACACACACACACACACACACACACACACACACACACAATCCCTTGCTCATACATCCTTTCCTCAGTTTCAGAAGTGTTCTTTGCATTGTTGGGAACAGCAAACTGGCTTTTGTTCTGAGTGCAGACCATTGCCTCTTTTTTTCTGAATTCTGCATGAGTCAGCACAGTGAATTAATGAATCTCCTGTGGGGAAGACAGGCTCCGCCTCATATCTTTTTCTCATACCTCCTTTTTCTCTGTTGTGTTAGAGGCCTTCACCCCTGAGAGCCTCTTATGGTGCACATGGAACTAGTTAACTAGTTAACTAGTTATCAAGCACCCGCTCAGCCTCCTGTAGTTGAAGGCCAGAAAGACAGAAGGAAGGATCCCTTTCTTCAAGACATTTACAAAAAACTATAGAGGGGTGGCGTCCGATCACGTACAGGAAAGGACAAAACACCTTCGGGTACAAGACCACAAGCCTCTGAGAGGAAAGACTAAGTTATTTCATCTGTGAATACCGAAAGGCTGAACACATAGAAAGTATTGGAAAGCATTCAGTGAATGTTTTTGAAGAGGTAGAAGAATAATTACAAAGGAATATTTAAGATAGTGCAAAATAACATTTCATCCAAGGAAAATTTCTGTTTATAGCATTCCCTCCCTCTATTTCTTTTATACTGGGAGAACAGACTGAACTACTGAACTATAAGGTCATACATATATCTATAACATGGTCATTATGGATATTAGTAAAATTCACTACAGCTTTGTTTGATAAACAGAAATCTATCTACATTTAGCCGACATAATTAACCCTTTTGTATTAAGTTCTTGGCAATTCAGCCTAACTCATTATGTCTCTTTGAAAAAAATAAAAATGAGGTCATTTTTACCCAAGTATTGATGAATTATAAAATAGGCTTCAGGGACAATTCTTTATGTGCAGTAAGTCATCTGATGCTTTCATATCAGTCATCTCTAATATTGCCACAGTGGCAGGATATTGCAGGATCAAAGCAAATTTGCAGGTCTGAATCATGAGTGTTTCTCAGAACATGCTCTCCTGGCTCCCCAGGTAACTATGAACTGCATGCAGATCAGCTCTTTAACATTCTCTAGCTGAACACATGGAGATCACTGTGTCGCAGTGCCCGCTTTCATGGTCACCATCGTCAAGCCCTGTCGCTTGCCCTCAGCAGCCACTCTTGCTGCTTTGCAGCAGTTGCCTGACCCTGGAAAATCCCCCTGTTCCTCTGTGTCTGGACTTCCTGTGTATTCACATTTTACTGGTCTGGGTTTGGATCCTCTATAGTCCCACTCTGTCACCTTTAACTTTCTATGTCATTGTCTTTGGGGTGCCTGCCCCAAATATAGGTGGTCACCTGCCCTAGTGTCTATGCAGCGCTTAAGATAGTAAGGGGCCCGGATGTGTAGCAGATGGACAGATGCACCTGGGACAAATGCGCCATTGCCTGAGAGTTTCTATAGCATAGCCCCAATCACATTTGTACCTGCTCGGGCAGCGTACATCTGTAGTTTCTTGGCAGTGTAATTGGATGCAATCTGGGATAGTCTCAGAGCTGCAATAGCCTTCCTCCTTTGTTCTGCTCACATGAGCTCTTGAAAATTGTTTTTATTTCCCCCTCACTTTGCACACTACAAGTATATCATACTATTCTTTGAATAACTTGTTGGAAAATAGTAAACGATGTCCTATCCTGAATACAGAATTCTTTTTCCCCTTCGCTACTTTCCAGATCTGCTAACTTCATCTTCTGAGGCCTTGCTCTGCCTCTCCCTGAAGGCTTGAGGTTATCTGGCTGAGTAAATATGTGAGAAACACTAGGGGCTTCCCAGGAGAAAAGGGCCAAAGAGGAAGAAAAATCCAGTGAGTGGTTTTATAGTCTGTATGCAACTCCTTTCAGGTTAACCAAGTGGCAACACATCAGTATCTCTGCTTTAGTTTAACTAATTAAGGAACTTAAGTAAAGAAGAATTAATTCAGTAGGCTAACAGACAACCAGAATTCAGGGCCTCAGGACATTTTCTCTGAAAGTGTCTGCCATATATGTAAAGCCAGAGTAGGACAACAGCTTATGGCTTAAGCCACTGCCCCATTTCTCTGGGACCAGATTTTTAGCAATGAGAACATAGGGCAGCTCTGGACACATCCTTGATGTAAAATCCAATTAAAGAACCCCCTTCACACCTGACAGGAAGATGTCACGTAAATTGCTTCCTTCTCTCGTAAACCTCAGGACCAAGGAATATGCATTTGGGTAACATGATTTGAAAATGGTGGAAGTGCTGCTGGATGACAGACATGGACCAGTCACATAACCAATAGTGAATACAGGAAATGAGATGAGTTAATCACTGAGGATTTCACTGGGTCACTGCTGGGAGTTATTATAAAGAAGCAGAGTCTGCCAGGGGAAAGCTGAAGGAGACTTGTGATATGCAGTGACTCGTGATACTGCCCACAGAAGGGAATACGAAAAGTAAGGGGGAAGTAGATATTTCAAAGCCCCAACATTGGATTTTATCTTTTAGTTTTGGAAGGTGTACTGCAAAATAGAACCCTTATCACTTAAAATTCAGATGGACAGATAATTCTTTGTTCTAGAAAAAGATGTTACATTCCTTAGCTCACCAAAGATAGCTTCTTTTCTGATGTTGTGGGCTAGAGAATCCAAAATCAAGAATGAATTTGTAGGAGTTTTAATCCATTCAACCGGTCAAATCACATACTTCACATGCTTAGGATGACTTCTGTGATATTCAGTCAAGAATTAGGTAGGTCAGCTATTCATGTCACTACATTCTTTAAAGTCTTTTGCTCTGTTTAGCAGGTCCTGTGTTAACCTAAGGAAGTGGACAGTAGAACAGGTGAAGATATTGAGACCCGGGGTACCTATGTCTTTTGTTAGTCCCTCTTTCATGCTTCCTTAACTCCTAGAGCTATTTACCTCCCCAAAGAGATTAACTGAGATAGTGTGCACCTCAGACTATCTCAGAGGAATTTAACGCAAATTAATGTTTCTGAAATTAAAGGTAATTGTCTCCCTAATCCTGGTATAGACCATAAAGTATGAGATCTTATAATAAATAGAATCCCTGGAGCTCTATACTATAAACTGTTTCCTTCTTAATAATAGAGGTGCTGACACAATGGTAAGAACTGTCACTGATGGTGGACATTTCTCACATTCTCACTGATGTGCTGGGAGTTTAGACCCTCACAGTGACTCTATGGTGTAGGCAGTATTGTTATCCCAATTTCACAGATAATAAACTGAAGCTTTCAGAGATTAGGAAACTGGTCCAAGGTTGTATAGCCAGTCAGTGTCAGCCCAGGATTGGAACTCCAGAACCCTCCCTACCACGATGCTGTACGGCTTCCAAAGCACCTCATTCTAGAGCCATGTGATCAGATAATCCTCAGACTTGGTCTGAGGACTGATCTGCTGATCTTGACAGCCATGTGGTCTACTATCTTCTTTTGCAAAAAGGGAAACTGAGGACTGGAAAGGCTCTGTGACTTGCAGAAGGTCACATGGCTGAATTGTAACACAGCTAGAATTAGACCTGAGCCCTCCTGCACACCAACCAGTTCTCTTCCCATTACACCATGCTTTATCATCAAATTTGAGTTTTTAAGAGAACTTGAAAAAAATCTTCTTTATCAGTGGTCCTTAAAAATAAAATGTTATCCCTCTGCCTAGGAGAGAGAAAGGGAGAGAGAGGGTGTGTGTGTGTGTGTGTGTGTTGGGGGTGATGTGGGCAACCTGGAGACTCAAGGCCTAGTCTCTGAGTTTACCTGCTCTAGGAACCTTGGGGTATATTTGTTCTGGTGATCACCCCATCTTGCTTCTAGCAGCAGTAGGCCACAGCTACCTACTCAGAAGCTGGTGATAGAGATGCCTGACACGTGTCTGAGCAGTCAACTGCTCCTAGCTCGCCACTGCACAGCACACTCACATGTGCATTCCAGCATCCAGTTTGCACTCTGCACTTAGTAGCCCATCCCAGCAGGACAGCCAGCCGACTGCAGGGAGCCCCAAGGTGTTCCAGTGATTATGTGCACTCACACGAAGGAAGTAGCACCCTTTGAAAATGCTGGTCCTGCAAAATCCATTTTCTTCATTTTTCCTCTCTTCTACACACTTTTATCCCAAGATCATTCCTGTTATTTTTAAACATAGCACTAAAGTTCAGCCAGGACAGTGCCAAAAGCAGCTGGAAATCATGAAATGCAAACTGTCTCCTACTGCTGTCTGGAGGACCCCAACCTTCCACTCCGACCTAGCAGGGACCAGGACCACTCAGGCTTCTGGCAGATAATACCCTCTGTCCACTTCCTCACTGGAGAGTCCCTCCCCCCTGCCACCCACCCACCCACAGAATCAGTACTTCATCTTTCTGGTCTCATCTGTGACATAGTCTCCCTTGCCAAGCATGTTCTAAGAGCTTTACTAACAATAATTTAGTTAATCTTCATAACAACCCTATTATGACCCCCATTCTGCAAATGAAAACATGGAGCCACAGAGAGGTTAAGTAAAGTGCCCAAGGTCACACAGCTAATAAATGGGGCCAACCTTTGAACCCAGTTGTTGCGGCTCTAGGGAATGTGCTTCTGACCACTAAGCTTGCCTCTCATTCTTCCCTGAGTTACATTTGTTGTTTATACATTTGTCTCTTCACGAGCATTGGGGTCATAACTCATTTGTTTCTGTACCCCAGCAGTGCCTGGACTGGGCCTGCTCATCGCGGCCCTTCACAGCCATCTAATGACTGGCAGGTCAGCCTGCACGCCACCATACTACATTCAGACAGGCTTTTTCATGCCGCAGCCATGATGTTGATCCCTTAAATCTCTTACCCTCTCCCAGATTCAGAGTATGTCTTTATAAAATAGGAATGAGACTATGTGAAGTGGCATTTAGCCAGATAATGTTAGAACCTGGAATGACTGTAACCTCTGTATGGTCTAGTCAGAATGGTTCTGTGACTTACACAAAGTCAACAGATATAAAACTGTATAAACTGTAAAGTCCTATGTAGATCTGCATTGTTACTCTAATACATGAGAAACTGTCCACGAGAGAAAATACAGATTCTTTTTCTCAAAGATACATTAGCTATCACTCTAAGAAATGTCCCCTCTGATATACCTCAGGAAATGTATATATACTATATATACATATATATACACATATATATATACATATACATATGTATATACATACTAATAATTGCTCATTGCTCAAAAGATTTCTGAAACTCTTCTTTCAGAATAATCTTTAGAATATGTGGCACTTTTTATTGTCCTCGATGGTTGGCAAATCTCCCTCCTTTGGCAAGAAGACTTAAATTTTGGGTCTGGCTACAAGTCAAAGTCAAATCTATTAAGTACAGTAAGAACAAGCAGTCTGGATAAATGTGCTCCTTCAAAGTGCTGATGCTTTCTGACCTAGCTGGGTAGGACCCCTTCCATCTACATGAAGTAAGAGAGAAAAGTAACAAGATAAATTTCTCACATGGTTTGTAAGATGATGCTTAAAGTTCCACAAGGGGCATCAGGCCACATGTTTCTTTATAGCTGAGGAAAATAAATATTACAAATATGGACATGATCTTGTACATATTGTTAAGTATTGTGTGTCCATCAATTAATAATATTAATTAATAGATGCAATTGGAAGAAAACCAGAAACTACGTAAGAGGTATTTCAGATAGGAGCCCTGAGGTGTGAAAGTGGGGTTTACTTAGGCTGTGCAATGATTTTCCCAAATTCAAACATCCAGACCTTCAGAAGCTCTTGATTTAGTGGCATTTTGAAATAGGCTTCAAGGATGTTGGCCAAGGGAGAGCCCAGGGCCAAATGAAGGTTTTGATGGAGAAAACCTAGGATAAGCCAGGTACTTATGTAAAGTCTTTATACATAATCTTCACAACTTCCCTAAGAAATCAAAACTATCCCATATTATGCATGAGAAAACTGAGGCTCAGGGGTATGTCGCTGGCCGCAACATCACAAGTTAGTGGAAAAACAACATAAAAAAGCAAATGCACTTCCATCTACTTCATCACAGAGACAAAAGCAATCTATATTTTCAGAATATTTAAATGAGTGAATGTTTTTATTGCTGCAAAAGCTCTGTAAAAAAAAAATTGGATATAATAAATCTGTTCTCTTGGAAACCTCACTGGCAGCTGCTCTTGGCTGGGGCCCTTTTTGGTAACTGCACTTCACAGCAAGCAGCCTTTTTGCACTTGCTATCCAATATCTCCATCAAAGCTGTACTCAGCTGGCCCCGAACACAGCTATTAATAGAACTGTGGTCACTTTCTCTTTGGATGTCTTTTTTGAGAGGGCGGGAAAGAGACTCTGTTAAAAACCCCTTGAGGAATCAAAACTTATAACAGTGCCCTTTTCTTTTGCCTCCCTCCTACCCCTTTAAAATCATGTTTATTAGATCATACTGTGGTGCCTCCAACTGAAGAGCTAACATTCAGTTTCTTAATCCTTCTTAATTATGAGTTTCTTAGCGAAATGAGTCCTTGGACCCATGCACATAAACAGACCTTCACATTCTGCCCCAGGCTCCTTCCTGCCAACTGGTAGAGTTGGTGATACAGGAGGCACGAGCAGTAACAGCAATTTGGGATCAGGGGCAAAAATTAGTGATGATTTGAGTACGCTTCTGTTCTCTCTGCCCCTCTGCCCCTCATACCCAGCCCCAAAAAGGCAAGGAAGCTAATATCATTTCAAGCCTTCCAACTTGGCATCTATTTCTGAAGCCAGACCTGGCAAGACTGAAGAAAGTTATGATTCACCTTCAGTTCTACCCTCCCAAGCCCAGCACCTGGAGCCAAGCCTAGGTCTGTAGCCTCCCCCTGCACACCAGTTAGCTTATTGCCTGGAGCAAGCCATTTGCCCTCCTTGAGCCTGCCTTTTGTTTCTTCACTTGAGGAAACAAGGAAATGGAGGAAATGAAGGGGACAGTGACCAGCCCTGTCTCGTGCTGGCTCTCCTCTCTCAAGCCAGTCACTTACGCTCCCTGAGACACCGAGGCCACAGTTGTGAAAATGCAGTGATTCTAAATGGCGGAATCCAAGCATGAAAGGCTTATGTATGGCAGTCGTAATGATCTTGAAAATGAGTGTTTGGAAACTGGCTGTCTCTGTGATGCCTCACAGCTCCATTTGATATGATTCGCATCCCCGCAAATTGCAGACGCCATTTCCTAATTTCTTCTGGGAGTTCATCAGACCACCCTAGGGGGAGAACAGACCTGCTTACATCTCTCTCAAGTCTTCCTGGTCCCTGGAATGAGGATTGCACGAAAGAGGTTTAAAGGAAGTGCTGGAGTTTCCCTTTGTTTTATTTTCACCTGTGGTTTTCCCCAGCATAAGTCAGGCACAGTTGTCAATGCTTGGTTTTCTCTCTTCCTTCTCCAAGATATCCTGCGTCACCTCTCCAGGCCCTTATGGGCCCCTTGTCCCCTGAACTTCTGTTGTCACCTGGAGTCCAGATCACAAAATTATCACTTAATAAAAATAAGAATTTCTATTTTTTGACAACTTACAGTGAACCCCAACTGGGGCAGATGTTTTTTAATGGCATTATGTCACTTAATCCAATGGTTCCCAAACTAATCTGTCCTTGAGAGTTGCCTGAGGAGCTACAAGAAATTACAGATGCCTCTGTCTCATTCCAGAAATTATGATCTAATTGGTCCAGAGTGTGGCCAAGGCTTTGGAATTTAATAACACCCCAGGTGATTCCAGTGTGCACACAAATTTGGTAACCCTGACTTAATTTTAGGTCATTTTGAGATAGGAACTAAAATCATCCCTCTTTACAGTAACTTACCTAAGCTCACATTAGCCTTAACAAGAGTCAGACTCTGCGTTGTCTGCATTGTCTGTGTTGTCTAAATCCTTGCTACTCAAAAGTGCGGTTTCCAGACCAGCAGCATCACCTGGGAGCTTCGATGAAATGCAAACTCTGGGACCCCACATCTTCAAACCTACGGAATCGAAACTTCCAGGGTGAGGCGCAGCTTGTTGTAACAAGCTCTGCAGGGGATTATGATGCCTGCTGAAGTTGGAGGACCACAGCTCTAGCCATGACAGGATGCCCTGATGGTGACAGCAATGTGCCACCAGACTGAGGAGCTAAGTACCAGCACACCAGGGGTCCTCTGACTTTATTGTATATGGGATCATCTGGGCTGCAGTTAAAAATGACCCACCTCCATGAGTTTTTTTCAGGCAGTTAGAAATCCTAGAGAGTTATTCTGCTTTCTGTATTGTTTGTGAATTTTAAAGCCAACAATGATCCCTAGCTGGAGGCAGGGACCACAGCATGCTCCCCTACAGCCCTTCACTGTAATGGCAAGCAGCAGGGCTCAGTAGCTGGCACCTGATTGATGGCCAGATAGAACAAGTGCTGGGGCATCCAGGTAATTAGCCTGATCAGCGCCACGCTTTCTGGACTGAAGGCTGTTGCCTTCAATGATTAGCATTTGTGGGGGGCACAGCCTCTCCTAGACACCGTGCATGTAACGACCGGCTGCATAAAGCAGCCAACCCTGGCACACCATCAGAACAGAGGAGCGTCTGGTTCTGCTACAACAGGCACCCCAAAACCACTGGTCTTAACATCTCTGTATGTAGGCTTTAGAAGCCAGGGAGGCGACTCAGATCCCAAACTCCCCAGGCATGGAAAGTCTCCATCTAGAAAGAAACGTATATTTGTCCTCCACTTTTTTTTTTTAAGCAAAAATAATAACTTGACACAAATCCAAGCGGTTAAAAAGATTCTAAAAGGAACCCAATTTAGAAAGGTGTTTAGTAAACTAAAACAAATGTGGCAAACCATTTCAAGATATTCCGGGAGATGAGATGAGGGGGGCGGGACTAGAAATAGCTCGTCCGCCTCTTCTGGGCCCGCCCAGCCAGGTGCTTGCTGTGCCCTGGAGAAGTCTCTGCCTGTGAACACATTCTAGAAGGAAGCAACCCCAGGGCTTCCTTTCTCCTATTTACCCCTCATTTTAGGCAATCCGGGGTCGCGGAGTTAGCATCTTGCCGAGCAGCTCTAAGAAGACCGCATTCTTTTCATGGTTCCCTCGCTTCGCTGGGAGAGCGGTGGCACCTGACCCCACCCCCGGGCGCGGGGGCCCTGGGTAAACCTCTGGACCTCACGACCGCTTCCTGCCGCCAACGCGAGGGGGCGCCCGATTGCATCCGGCCGGAGGACACGGCAGGATTAGATTCCCCAGGTTACCCGAGCTCGCCCAAGGGGATTGGAAGAACAGTTCCAAAAAGAAACTCAGCCTTCCATACATTGCAGGGGGCCTTTGCTTTCCCTGACTCCAAGACGTTGAAACCCCCCGCACTCATATTTATTGAAAATTGGGGGAGGTGGAAGAGGCGTCAGGAGATAAAATAGGTGACCATGCAATGTCTTATATCAATTGCATCCTAAAAAAGGTACTTTTATTAGAAAATATACACCTAGTGTAACATAGATTGCAGGTGCAGGTGTGTGTTTTGTTCTCTTGTAATTTTCAGAGAAATACATGGGTTTTGAATTGTATGTTCATTCCATAGAGAATCGTTTAATTTTAGAAGTGTATATATATGTTCTATTTTTAGTTTCATATCTATCCACTACCCTCTGCTTGCATAATTGAAGTTACAAAAAGGTAAAAACAAGTCCTCCAATATAGAGGAGACTCCGTTGCATGCCATAGAAGCATCTCTGTTAACTAGTGTTTGGAAAATAATTAGATATTCTGTAAGTGAAAGTAGGGTTGCTATCAAATTAGACATCTCTTCAAATATGCCTGCTCTGCTCAGACTCACTTTACATCCAGGAAAGGAACTGGAGAAATTATAGGTCTCTTTTATTCTGGAATATTTTAGATCTGGCTCTGGTATCCTTGGTGTAAATCTTTGAAATATTATAGATAAGCCCATAATTATAAATATTTATACTTTATAACGTCGCAGCGAATGTTCCTATGAGAAATAAAAAGATTCCCAATGGAAACTAAAAATTTAATGAGGACAGGGGCTATCTTTGTCTTGTGCTATATTGTATCTCCAACTCCTGATGTGTCTGGCTTACATCTTACTAAGTAAAAAGAAAGGTAATAAGACTTATCTAGAACTACACTGAATCAGCTGCCAGAATGTTTCATAAGGAAGCAGCTAAGATAATGGCTGTTGCTGTACCACACTAGAAGCATTAGTGTACCAATGTGTTTGATATTCTGCGAAAGGTCATCTCAGTCCATATTTCTTTTTGTAAACATTTCCAGTCAGGGAATCTTCCTTTCTACACTGATCCTATGATTTTCTCTATGAAATTCAAGTCTACATGTATATAGTGCATATTTAGTGTATACGATACATGATGCAGAATGTTGTAGGTGTCAGGCCATATAAGATGGGTGTCATACTAGCTGAACATGCACATATTATAAGAGGATCAAAGAGAGAGCTCATATCTATGGATTCAAGATACACTGAAGAATGGATAAAATTTTAGCTGGAAATATATGGGTGGGAGGAGTACATTCTAAGTAGAAAGAATGGCATGAGTAGGAGTCTGGATCATGAGATCTGTTTGGAGATACGGCAAACCACTTGTTGTTGCATGTAAGATACATGTGGATAGAAGGGAGGAGAGTAAAAGATAAGGATGAAAACTAGTTGTGGCCAAATAAAAAAGTCTTACATACCAGGCCAAATTTAATTTCTATTTAATTTCATGAACAGTAATGGAAAATAAAAGCTTATTGAGCAGAGCAAGTAAATGCCATTGGGATACACTTTGGAAGGGTTTTTCTGGTACTGGTGTGTATAGAATGTCCATGCAGGAAGTTCACAGAGCCTGAACTAAGATCACGGCAGAAGGAATAAAAGGTTGGAAAATATATTTGAGAGATATCTTAAAAATTTCTTATATTTAACAATTAGTTGGGCTTCGGAGAGGGAATCACCAGGTTTTATGCCTGAATGACTGGAGAAATCGCAATGTCATTAACATAGGGAGTCAGGAGGAGAGGAGTTGATGTGAGACAAAGAATTCTCTTTTAGGAAATGCCCACAAAAAAAAAGTTAGAAATTGAATTCAGCACTTGGAGAAATAGGGCCAGAGGTACAGAAGTTTATCCATGGATAAGTGGTGACAGAAGTAGATGAAGCTGCCAGGAATCCCGGACAGAGAAGCAGAGGCTAAGGACAGCTGCATGGCTCTGCCCAGCCACCTCCTGGGCTGGACCCCACGCTTTTGCTGGAGTCTGGAAGAACTACAGGACAAAAAAAAAAACAATTTGCTAGGAGGGGTGACTCTAACAAATTTCTTCCACCTGAAAAATCCTTAGTTTAGAGGCTTCAGTAATATAGAAAGACGGTGTTCATATTTTACCAAGTTTTGTATATTGACTTTACTTCGATTAAAATGAATCTATAATTCTAACTTAGGGAAACCACATAGCTACTTCCTTCTTCAGGGGAAAAAAAAATTCTAATCTTACTGTTGGCTTTGATTTCCTGCTCATTCATTCTCAAAAATGTTCAATCGACTTCTGAAACTAAGAAGAATTTAAAATTCAGAGGAGTTAAAATATTACAAGCTACCTCTATAGTTTATTTTTCTAGGCCATTCCCTGAGTAGAAATAAACAGGAAATGAATGGTTACTGTAACTGGGATATTTGCAATATAAATACAATATGTTAACTTTAGACCATTTTCCTAGGCTTTACTCTTTCCATAACTCAAATTTTGTTTTTTTTCCTGGGGGGAGAAGAAAAGCCTACATGATCTTACAAAATAAACCTTGCTCTGGAGTGTACAGCTTAACTTTTGTTTTTGTGTGCCAATTTTATCCTATAAATCATACTGTGACCCATCATTTGGGGAACTCAAAAAAAAACCCTAAACCCTTTATTTCCTTTGTGTTTTCTAAAGGTCAAATGCTGCAAATACTGGCCTGATGACACAGAGATATATAAAGACATTAAAGTTACCCTAATAGAAACAGAACTACTGGCAGAATATGTGATAAGAACATTTGCTGTTGAGAAGGTAAGTTTTCAACTATGTACTTTGAAAAGCTATAGTCAGACATTAGTGGTACTAGCCTCATTAACTTGTCTAGGATAATTCATACGTTGTCACACCTGAATGCAGGTAGGCTCTATCTAGTGATTTCTCCAAACTTCATCTTACCCTCTGATTCTATAATAGCTCAGTTTCATCTTTGAAGCAAATCATTCCCATTTCATAAGAATATATTTTGCAACTAAAACAAAGATAATGCCTATTTCCTTTTTCTTTGTAACATGGTTGATATTGTTCAGCCCCTATCTCTTACTCTCTCTTTGTTTACTGTTTGATAAATGCCTTCATGTTTTATGTCCATATGGATTCCCTAGTAGGGAGTTAGTTTCAGTGTTGGGATGAAGGTGCTAACTCCTCCTGGAATCCCTCTATTTCTTAAGGCTTTTCAGGCCTGTGATTTCATATGGGCTGATGGATTTTCCAGGTAGAAGTGATCTACCTGGAAACATAAGTAGACAAAATACTCTTGCATGAACAAGCACCTTCATTCATACTCACTCCCATACTGGTTTTAGCCTTCTATACTTGTTGGTGTTGGGTCTCGAATGTTCTGCTTTGGCACTCCTCTGCCTCATCCTATTGTCATGGATGGGGCTTCTTGTCTGGGAAGCACTGTAGGGCATAACAGGGAATTTCCTTATTCCCCCTCTTTCTGCTGACATAGGGAGGGGCCGGAAGTGAAGCAAACTGCAGCCCATCCAGAGAAGTGTCACAGGTAGGCTGTGGGGAAAGTGAACATAATGTGACTGAGAAACACTCTGCCTTCCAGTCCTCATCTTGCCTTCAATTTTTGTCTGAGATCTGCAGACTTTTCTGTCAAGAGCTGATTCTCCAGAACTGAGTCCTGCACAGTTAAACTAGATGTAGCAATTGTGTCATTAATTTTTCTGTGAAAGCTTGTACTCATTTAACAGTAGCAGGTCCCCGTGATGGACTTGGTTGTAAGTGGACTGGTGGGCAGTTGGCTCCTGGCCTTCCTCTCTACTCTTTATTCTCATGGTATCTAAATGCAGTTTTATGAATTAACAAGACTAGTTTTAGGAAATCAAGGAAATTGCAGTATCTGCTTTTTGGCTAAATTTTACCCTTATGTTTTGAACTACCTATCTTGAGTTTCAAATTCATATTTGTCATAGAATCAAAAGGCCAAAAAGACTAGTTTATTTTCATCTGTTTCTCATACTATTTCTTTTTCCTTAGCCTGCCTTTTTAATAAGCAGGCAGGAGGCTTGGAGACTTCAAAGGATGTAGAGTTCTGGTTGACTCAATTCTTCAAGTTCTGAACCTCACACTTTGATGTCGGTTTTTTCTCTTCCTAGGCAGAATTGTGGGGGCAAAATATGGAGAATTTTTGTATGGCTCTTGGCAAGAGCACTCATGAATAACTGCATTAAAACAGATAGTGATAAAAGACCCTCGATATTTTCTTTAAATCATCCAAAAGCCATCACTTAAACATGGAGTTCTTTGAACAGTAGTCAGCTCTCTAATAAGCTGAAAATGCATCTCAGTCGCTAAAGAAAGAGTTTGTTTGTTTTCTGCTTTTTTTAACCTCTTATTGTACTCTCCCACATCTCTAGCTTCACAGATATATTATAGAAATACCCAGTAGTTTTAGTCATCAGATAATCAGTGAAAAGGTGGTAGAGGAAAGGGAAGGACGAGCTGATTAAGGCATTTGGGGAAATCAAAGTGACATGTTAGTGATTTTCTAACTGGGCAATTGGAATCTTTAAGAAAAACAAATCATTAGTACATCCACAGAGCACTTCTTGTAGATTTTCAGCGTTCTCATTAGAAGGGAAAGAAACTTTGAGAATCCTACAATTCTGATTCTATTTGAAGAGTATGTTGCATCAAGGGACCTAAGGAGAAAAATGGATTTGGGCTCTGCTCTGCAAAACAAGCAGTCACATTGCAGTTTAAACTGATGAAGTCCTGTTTTGCATGGGATCATCAGCTTTCATTTCCCATGTAGCTGATGACTCAAAGCTAAACAGATTTTAAATATATATGGTGCCCATTGTATCAGCAAGAAGACAGCTCTAAAGTCTCTGTGGATATAGGCTGTCTGGTAAACCTATCCCCTTTTATCCTGGAGGAAAGGAAGTCTCTATGCAGGAGGTGCCTGAGATTCAGAGAAGATAGTGAAAATATGGTCCTGCTGTCTCAAAGAGAAAGTATGCACTGATTCATTCATTCCACAAATATCTGCTAAGTACCTACTTTAGTCTAGGCACTATTGTATGTCTTAGGTTCTTCCTTACCATTATATTATATGGGAAAATGAAGTGAATATCACTTTTTTATATGGCATTAATACTTGTTATAGTGAAAATAAACAAAAAAATATGATTGATATCAAATTGTAAAGTCTTTGGGCTGTGATCACTGATCATATTTATGATTTTTCCCCTAAATGTATTGCAACGGCAACAGGAGAAACTGCCCTGTCAATGAACAAGAATGAGCGTTGGCTCAGAAGCTATTTCCTTTGCTAATCTTGTCAATAGTGAACATATAAAAGAGTGGAGGTTTATTTTGGGAGAAAGTTTTCTACATCTTCTAATTGACATTTACCTTGCTCAGAAAGTGAGTCTTAGATCAGTTGGGGGCCCATCTCGTGATAGATAGAATTTGGAACTTGTGGATACTGGAGCTGAAATCTAGTAAAGTTAAAAGGGGAAGTTCTCAAAAAAATAAAACAGTTTATGGGAGAAATAATTGCCTGTTGGTCCTCTTTGGAATAAATAAATATGTATTATAAGCTTCCCCCAGTTCATGGGACCACCCCTGGCCCAGTCATCATGTATAAAGCCAGGGAAGCTCTCTAGGGCTTTGAAGAGTGACCCAGGAACAACCCTTTATCTTCTAATGGAGACTTTGGGACTGGACAAATGGGCCATGGTTTCAGTGATAAGAAATATGGGCTTCTAAGCACCTACTAATACTTCTTTGGGGTCACAGAGCACATTTAGCAAATAATAGTGTTGATTTTAATTTGTGACTCCCTGACAGCTTAATTTTTTAATGCTTAAACTCCATTAAAGAATAGCATGATTGAAAAATAAAAAAAAGAATAGCATGATTTTTCAAAGAGTAATAAAGCTTCAGTATTTGTGGGTTATTAAACTAAGATATATTAATACACTGATAGCAAACAAGTCTTTTCTTAAAACCCATAATTGTTTGCCTCTTCCAGTCTTACAAAGCACATAAAAATTCAGAATTTCTTCTTTGCTCACTAAGTATGTGTGAATGGTGACTTATGGTGAATGTGATAAGGTTAGTGGGTATTTAATGTTATGAAATAATAAAATCAAATCCAGAGCCTAATGCAGAAATGGTACTCAGTAAACTGTTACCAAATAAGAGAAGGGAGAAAATTAAATTTGATCCCAAATTTATATCCAGCCTTGATTCTGGAAGTAATTTTTGTTTTTAAGACGCAGTCTTAATACATAGGCTCGCAGGTATAAAAAATTTTAAAAAAAATTTTAAAAAAGTTGGTGGATATAAGTCAACTTAATTTTTCTCAAAACAAGAGTAAATTAAAAAAAGAAAAAAATTTCTTAAAGTCTCTTTCCTTCTGCCTGCCTCCAGTTCAACAGCAGGTAGCTCTCCCACTTCAATTTACTGACCCAATATAGAATTCCAGCAAAATTCGATCTTCTTGGTATACATTTGCGTACACACCTATCTCCCACAAGCCAAATTGGACAGCCGCTGGAAGACAGGAGACACTGTCTGACACCTCTGTGGCTTCTGGCATGTGGCACCATGCCTGAAGCATTGTGTTTGCTTAGATGGTTGGTGAACAGAATGGATTAAATTAAAAAGAGAATCTAACAAACTGAGTCATAAATGAAAATTAGTTTTCTGGTCTAGCTAATTGGAAAGTAGTCCTCATTCATTCTTCCAACAACCTTCTCTATATATCCACAGTGTGTACACTGCTCGAGGACCTGGGACAAAGGTACCAGAATATAGAGGAGAGAGAACAAGGGTCTGGCATTTCGGTAGCTGATCTCTTGAGCACACAGATACCCTTTAAATCATTCAGATCCCTATTCTGTGCCTCTTTCTCTGTGAACTCATCTCACACTGTATGGTAGGATCTAAATGACAAAAAGTCAGAGTCTACTTTTTAGAAAGGAATTTCAAGGAATCTGAGATCCATCCATTTGCTGGAATTACTTCAAATGTTATCTCCCCTTTCATACCCACAAACACCTTTTCATACCCACAAACATCTTTCTGCCTGAGGCTTTGGAAGTGTGTGTGAAATCTCCAGGAATGACCTCCTTCCCAGAAATTCCTAGTTTTCTAGCCCTAGGTTTAATGATTCATACGGATACTTGACACTCTCCTGCTTGATCATCCTATATTTTCCTTTGTTCTCTTTCTGCATCCTGCTGACGGATAATGGCAGAGGGGTGTTCATGAAATCCGAGAGATCAGACAGTTTCACTTCACTGGCTGGCCGGATCACGGGGTCCCTTACCATGCCACGGGACTGCTGGGATTCGTCCGGCAGGTCAAATCCAAGAGCCCCCCCAATGCAGGCCCGTTGGTGGTTCACTGCAGGTAAGCAGCATGCCCAGGGCCTGTGGAAGGAAGCACAGTGGACAGTGGATTCAGGTATCCTTGGGGGTGGTAAAAACTTTCTGGAACCTGATAAAGGTAATGGTTGCACAACATTGTGAATATGTGAAATGCCACTAAATTGTATACTTTATATGGCTCATTTTATGTGATGTGAATTCTTATAAACAATTTTTATAAGAAGCAGCAGCAGCACAGGACGCTTTTTCCTCCACTGACAGACCTCTGTCTCCATTTATTCAGTGCTGGTGCTGGGAGGACTGGCTGTTTCATTGTCATCGACATCATGTTGGACATGGCGGAAAGGGAAGGGGTGGTGGACATCTATAACTGCGTCAGGGAGCTGCGGTCCCGGAGAGTGAACATGGTGCAAACGGAGGTACCGTACTTCCTGTCAGTCCCCAAGGCCTCTCCTGATTGCCCACCTCCCAGAGCCAAGGAGAAAATAAACACTGTAAATTCTCTTCCAGAAACTCCTTAGAAGAAAAAGTGATATACCTGGAAGTGTGTTTTCTTTCTTCTCTTCTGTCCTTCCTCTCATCTTCCTTTTGTTTTTCCTTTCATAAACAAACAAAAAAAGGCCAGGAGTCTCCCAGGTAACACAGCCATGAACGTCAATTTGCTTATGCTTCTGGGTCAAGGAGCCCTGTAGAATCTCTACATACATTAAGATTTCATGGTTTCAATACCATTTCTGTGTGTTATGTCTTTTAAACCAGCTGGTGACCAGAACAAGATCACTCCTGAGAATAGCCAGGTATTTTTCCTGTGGCTTAAGAGTAATCTCTGTACATTTGTTCTTCTCCTGCATCCCAATAGCCTGGCATTGTGGGAATTTGCCCGTTTTGCAGAAGCACTGTGTTCCAACTAGTACTTCTATCAAGTAGAATTCAAGGTGTATCAGAAATTTAAGTTTTTGATAAAAAAATATTACATCCTGCTCCTAGGAAAGTCATATTTTTACTAATATTTGATTGTTTTTAAATAAGCATTACATCCACCACCTGGAAAATGATTTAAGAAGCAGAACAGATAAGAATCCCTTACATTTTGATTGTGCATAAAGCTTATAGAAGCTTCTGGAAAACTTAATTCCTTTTTTAAGCTAGCATAAAAATAGCAGAAACTGTAAATGTTACTTTTATGGTCTTTTATTCTTTAGAATAGCAGTTTTTTGTTGTAAAGATAATGATAATAACATATTTTTAATGCATTTTACAGTTAATCAAACATTGCCACATCCACTTTCTCACTTGCTCTTCTTTTTTGAGGTATTGTTTATTGGTAGTGAGTTGTTTTTGAGAACTACAAGTCCTAGTTATTTATAGAAATTAAAGTGAAAAGTAATGAGACTTTTTTGCATCTCATGTAATTAAAGGTCAATAATAAATATGATAAAACTATAGTAATTAATTTTAGGGAAAGTCAAAGCCAATTTTGAATTAGAGGACCCATTTTTAAACTGTGGATTTTTTGTACATACCAATAAGAGCTCTTCTCTGGACACATAAGAACTTTCATAATTATCACAGAAGTTAATGTTTCAAAATAAGTAGTTCTAAATGCTCAGAACTGTTTATTTTCACAGTGATGTCAAGTTTCCCTGGACTTTCTTTGTATTATTCATCAGGTCAGCAAATTCTATTTCATTATAGAGAGATAAGATTCTGTTCATTTCCTTATCTGAAATATTGAGTTTCAAACTCCTAGAATCAGAATCACAGAAGTATTTTAGCCACAGTTACTCTAGTATTACAGTGGTTGCTCTGGTATTTTTCAGTGTCTGATTGGTTTAAATCGGTCCATATCACACATGCACACTGAGCCTCTGTTTGTCTCTTCCTCCTGTTATACTGCCGCACATAACCAATCAGCAATGTGCTAGCTGTGCCTTGTGGGGAACACACCCTCTTCTAGGAGTCAGATCTTCCCACTTGATTTCTCTTGGTTGGGAACACTCTGTCTGTGGTAGACCACTGCTCCATTATCTTAACCATGTGGAGCTGTCTTCCCTGCTCTAGATTTCTGGGTTACCTTGATTTCTGTATTACTAACTAGTCCCATCTGCTTCACCAGGAGCAATACGTGTTTATCCACGATGCCATCCTAGAAGCCTGTCTTTGTGGAGACACCTCTGTCCCTGCTTCTCAAGTCAGGTCTCTGTATTATGACATGAACAAACTGGATCCACAGACAAATTCAAGCCAGATTAAAGAGGAATTCCGGGTAAGTCATGCTAAACAAAGAGGTGAATGGCTGTGATGTTGCTCCTTAAGAAATATCCCTAAGTCAGATCTTGAACACTCGAAACAGCACATGGTTTCTCAGCCTCAGCAATACTGACATTTGGGGCTGGATAAATCTTTGCTCTGTGAGCCATTGTGTAGGAGGCAGCATCCCTGGGCTGTACCCACTGGATTCCAGGAGACCTCTGCTACGTCACCTGTGACAACCAAAACTGTGTGTGGACATTGCCAGTATCCCTGGGGGACGAAGTGACCTGGTTGAGAACCACTGGTTCAGCAGAGCCATTTCCCACATTTGAAAACAGACACCAGGCAGTCTCATGGTGCCACGCAAGTTCAGCCAAACCAAGCAAGGTGCATTCAGAGTACTTGCCTGGCAAGAGTTCACTGTTGCATTTCTCATACTCACGTTCAGTCTAAATGTACCTGGTTCTAGGCCAGACTCTACCCAACCTCTTACTCCCAAATGTCCAAATGTCTAGTCCATCTCTTAATCCTACAGATCCACAATGGCCCTTATGTCTACTGAGCACTGTCTGTGGTCAAAATCCAAGGAGAGAAATAAAAATATAACTGTAAATAGGGGGATGGGAAAGGTAGGCAAGAAGCCATCTTGTAGTCAGCTTTAGGAAATGTGGATCTGAGACAATGTTCTGTCCAGCAATCTCTTCCCCATATGTCTGTGTTTTGTCACGTAGACCCTCAACATGGTAACACCAACACTGCGTGTGGAAGATTGTAGCATTGCACTTCTGCCCCGGAACCATGAGAAAAACCGGTGCATGGACATCCTGCCCCCAGACCGCTGCCTGCCTTTCCTCATCACCATCGATGGAGAGAGTAGCAACTACATCAATGCTGCCCTCATGGACGTAAGCCCGTGACCTTCTCTCAGAAAGAAACAGGAAGATCTTTCTCAAGGGGGACCAGCTGGGAAGATGGCCAAATGTGTCCTGGGTCTTCTTCAACTCAGCTGCTGTTTGTTTTTTGTTTTTGTTTTTGTTTGTTTTTGTTTTAAGACGTAAACTATTTTTTCAACAAAATACATTTCAGATTCCACATATGTTGTTCTGTCAAGCACAAACATTCTTGGTCTCTCGGAAACCACCAGTCCCTAAGTATTGATAAATGAAACGTGTTCTGGTTACTTTCTGAGCATTTAAATTTTTAACCTGCTGGCGGGAGAGCAAAACACAGCTATTAAGTCACTAAGGCAGTGAAGTGGGATAATATGGTTTGCAACATTATTTTTGTTCCCTTTCCTTCTAATTTAGGCAGTAATTAACATGGGGGAAAAATCTCCTGTCAGTACAGATAGTACACAACTCATTACTTCCTGTCAATCTATTTACTTCTAACTGAATGAACATTTGCTATTCAATTGATGGGAAAAGTGAATGGGTATTTTCAGTGCTAATGTGGAAATTTTAATTCTACTGGTATGATATCAGTAAAAGGGTATTAAACTTGTTTGCAGCTCTCCAAAGCAATAAAAACCATGTGTATCCTTTCATGGCAGGAATAAGTAACACCATCATGCATATAAATGACAAAGAAAGATTTTTAAGAAAAGCAAAACTATTTTAATTATGCATATTTTTAAAGTTAAATTTTCTCCTTTAAAATAATTATGTATAAGGTCAGTATTGCTTTTCTATCAGAAATAGAAAAAACCTTTATGAGCTACTTATATTTTCTTAGTGTCAAAGTGAGAATATTTTATCATTATTCTGCAGATAAGTTATATTTAATCTATTTGGGGGTTGACAATGGTGATAGAATTCAACAATTGTTAAACATGTTGAGTGTTTTATGTCACAAATGTATATGTGTACAAAATAACTTCCTCCCTTCACATTTTCCTGGTATATTTGGATCTTTCTTGTTTGTGTTTGCAGAGCTATAAACAGCCTTCAGCTTTTATAGTCACTCAGCATCCTTTGCCAAACACAGTGAAAGACTTTTGGAGACTGGTCCTGGACTATCACTGCACGTCTGTAGTTATGCTAAATGACGTGGATCCAGCCCAGGTGAGACTCATGAATTACTGCAGTCAGAGCTCGCGCCCAGAGTCAAATCTGTATTTACTTTGTTTGCACATTGAGAAATTCAGGCTCTGGTGCCAGGTCACAAAACCAGGAGAGGACTGAGAACTGGATATGCTGAAACACAAATGTTAAAAATCAAATGGAATTAGGGAATTAGGGATTGGGGCAGTAAGTCATCTCAAACCAAAAAAATAAATAAATAAAGGTGCAATCATAGATAGCAGGAGTGACAGGGCAAGACAGGGTCAAAAATCAGGCTGTTCCCAAAGGATGGATGTACTGACAGGAGGGAGATACGAGGTAATGAGCAGAGTCAGAGCTGAACAGAAACGTGAACGTCACAAAGCTGGAATCAGAGCGCCATGAAGGAAGGACATCTGCATCTCACACAGCCCTTGGTCCCATCAAGGAGATAGTCATAGTGGAGTGACAGTGGAGACTGACAGGTGATTTTAAGTGACAGCAATCAGTTTTGCCAACTCTTTGATAAAGATATTGAAAAGAAATAAAAATGAGACTTGAAGATAAGAGAAGCCAGAATGACAAGTGGGGCTTTTCGTAGCTCCTCTTCTAAACATAAAAAGAGAAAGAATGGGCAGTGATGACTCAATATTAACAATGCGGTCAGAAACATTTTCTCTAAAGGGACTTGTCAGGCAAGCACTAAGCCCTTTAGGGGCTGAATTTATTACTTTAGGGTATGGCTATAGCAGTCGCAGGCTTAACTACCATGACAGTTACGGGAAGTTTGAACATAGTGTGTTTTCAGAAAAAAACTTTTTCTGGAATGGAATTAATTTCCTATCTAGTATAGACAACTTTAAAAAAAAAAAAAAAAGGCCCGAAGTATTTTAGCATCCAAAATGGACAAGATTTTTCCTTCCTAAAATCCATTTTATTGCCATCAATCTGCCATAAATGGCATGAACATTCACTTCAATTCTATAATATTTTAAATTGTGTTTGAGGCATTACATTATATTGTTAAGGCTCTAGCCTGAAAGCTAGTTAATAAAATAATAATGAGTAATTCTTGTTCTCATCTAGTCCTTTTTGCATAAGGAGCTTAAATATTTTAGAAGTCTTCCCCATTGATCCTCTCCAAGGGATAGATTGCAGCCATTTGTAAAGACAAGTAGAGATACCTCTCGGAGAGCTTCAAAGATGCAGCTCAAAATAGGACCAAGGATTCTGGTTTTCTAACTCACAATGCCATGGGTTAAATTAAGAAATCTTAATTCAAGGTTTTTTAGTCATAGATAATTATAGGATAAGGGACTTCTTTCCTCTTCAGAATCATCCTTTTTCCACAAACGTGAATCCTGAAATGTAGTGATATACTATATTAGTGAGCCAGATGTTAGTGATTTCTGTGTGTTCTTTTTGAACAACAGTGTTTCAATTCTGAAGCTGCATTCTAAACCAGACTGTCTGGAGTCAAACCAAGCCTTGGCTGGCCGTTGGTAGAAGGAACAAAGAGACTCCAGTTCCATTCGGCAGACAGAGCTGATTTTCAGAGTGAGAGAAAAGAGGCTCCTGGGAGTCAGTCTTTTAGAGAACACTAACTGAGCATTTGAACTTAAAGGCTTTGCAGTTGTACAAGAATAGCACTCAACTATATTTTAAGTATTTATAGGTCCAATTCATAGATGTGTTATGCACCACTTAAGCCATTTTCTACACGGTTTACTTGGGCAGAGTGCAGAATGCAGTGTGCCAAGAGCCAGGTGCCAGCCCTGGCCATTCATATTTCTCTAGTGTAAGTGACAAGCTTTTGATCAGGACTTGAACCGATAGAGCAAGCAAAAGCAAATCTAGCCCAGTCAAGAATAAAATGGGCAGAACAGTTCAAATGCTCATGTTAGGGCTTTTATTACCATCTTGGCTTCCCATCATAATACCTATTAATTTTAACAGTGGGTACACTACCAGCAAAGAAATAAACATTAGCATTCTGTAGTTCGATAAGGCAGTTGTCACCAGAAAATGCTGGCAAGAATGGAAAAAATTTCATGAAAGCATTATTTAAAAATAAATAAAAGTAATTTCTAAAATGCTATGGACTTAGCTAACATAAAAAATACCCTCAGTTATCCTAATTTCATCTTGATCATAAAGTGCGAACCTTTAACTTCTTTACAATAGAGAGAGGAAGATTGCTATTTTGGTTGACCCACTGTTAACTAAAAACTGTCTTGCAATCTTGGATATAAATCAACCTTTGCAACCTTGGACAATGAGATTTTAGATCCTTTGAAAAATAAAAGTCATTAAAAAGGAAATTCAACTAGTGGATTCTCCTGTGTGGTACATCATTCTCTTGAACATGAGATTGATATGTTTTTCATCTCCTCTTGGCTCAGTAGAAACTGGTTGCAAAATAATGAGGTAGTTCCCTCTTGTCTCACCACAGCTCTTTGTCCCTCAGGTAAATCATAAATGTCAAAGTTACATGCTACTCCCCAAAAAAGTTACTGAAATATCAAGTCCCAAAAGAAGTTTCATTTCCAACTTTAAATACCTCTTAGGGTCTTAAGGCTTTAAGAAAGGTTTGTGAGAAGAAAATGTCTTGAGTGTTCTCTCACTTACCTGCAAGTTTAGTATTTCCATGTGATGTTTATGAAAGTGTCTCTTTGACAAGCCACCATGCCCAGCAGCACTGAGTCCTACTACACGGAGCTGTGTGTTACATTCGTGCAAAAGTTCTAGTTTCCCAGTGTCACCAATAGTTTGAGACTCTAGGCAATTGTTTTTAATTAAAGTCATCTCCAGGTAAAACAGTAAAACATTTATTCTCATTACATCAGGTTTTTAGATCAGAGCTTGGGAGGGTTTGGACCAGAGCATGAAAATGCAACCCAACACTGTTTTCAGTGTCTTGTCACCAAAAAAAAAAACAAAACAAAACAAACAACAACAACAACAACAAAAAAAAACCCTGTTATCCAAAGTGATTACAAATTACAATGCAACCCCATGAGAGGGTGGAGATTTAGGTGTTAGCAGGTATGTATGCCATCTTAAGTATCTTAGCCCTTATAATGGTAGTTAGTGGCATTCCCCCAGGGCCTGGTAAGAGTTCCTGTCAGCATGCAAAAGGATCTTATAACAGGATATGTTGGATAGCATCCACATGACCTCCTGAGAAAGCAGAATTGCTCACAGCCTAACGATGCTTTCTGAAAAAAAATGAAGAAAAAAGTACTAGAAGGACAGGTAAGAGCTGAAGAGTCAGCCAATAAGAAAGTCCTAATGTCTACTTGCTGGAAGAAAAAGAGAAGAAGGAAAGAAAATGAAGTAAATCAAAGAAGTATTGATAATTACTGAATGTCTATAGTGACCTTATCCAAACTGTTCATGGTAAACGTGTTCTTATCCTTAACCTCATGTTTCTGTGTTTTGAATTCAGTTGTGTCCACAGTACTGGCCAGAGAATGGAGTACACAGACATGGCCCCATCCAAGTGGAATTTGTTTCTGCTGATTTAGAGGAAGACATCATCAGCAGGATATTCCGTATTTATAATGCAGCCAGAGTAAGAATCACAGCCAATATCACTTATATTGTGGTTTCATTATTTTCTCATTTATTGACTATTTAGTGTGCTCCTTTTGTGTCAGTCACTATTCTAGGAGTTTAAAATATATCAGTGAACAAAACCAAGCTCCCTGACCTTATAGAACTTATATTCTAATGGGAGAAGATAGATAATAAGTAATAGATATAACAGCTATAATAAAAGATAATATGTTAGAAAATGATAAATGCTATAGAAAAAAAAAGTGGAGAGGTAGAAAGCGATAGGGCCATGAACAGGGAAGGAGAGCAAGCCTTTGTTTTAAATAGATATGCCATGAGAGCAAAGACCTGACAGAAGTGAGGGGACAGCCATTCAGCTCTCTGTAGAGTCAGCTTTCAGGCAGAAGTAATGGTCAATGCAAAGGCCCTGAGGCTGAGTTCTAAGAACAGGAAAGAGGCTGATATGACTGGAGTATGGTAAGCTAAGGTCACCTAGAGGGAAAAGGGTTGGTCAGGGGTGATAGAGATCATGCTGAGCCTTGCAGGCCACTGCAAGGATTTGGGCTTTTGCTGTAAAGGAAATAGGGAGCCATTACAGGGTTTGAGTAGAAGAACCGCTTGATATAATTTACCTTTTTAAAGGAGCATTCCAGCTTCTGCATTGAGAATAGACTATAAGAGAGCCCCATCAAGAGGCTATTATGACAATCCAGTTGAGAAATGACAATGGCAGGACAAGAGTGGTAGCATTTGGAGGTAGTGAGGTGTAGAGAGAGTCTGGTATATTCTGGCAGCAGAGCCAGTAGGATTTGCTGACAGGTTGAATTCCATAGGGTCGAGGGTGACTCTGGAGACTTTGGTCCTGAGAACTAGAAGGATGAAATTGACATTAACTGAGTTAGGAAAGTCTGTGGGTATATAACCAGACTATTGGGGAGGGAGGGTCACAGGTGGATAGAGGGTCAGGAGTTCAATCTGAAATATATTGTGTTTGAGATGACTATGAGATACCTACATGGAAATATCAAGTAGATGTTTGATATCAAGAGAGTGAAATTCAGGAGACAGGTGTGAACTAGAGAAATAAATCGATTTTTTTGGAACATTTAAAGCCATGAGACTGAAGGAAATTATCAAGTCAGAGACAGAAGAGAAAGGGACCCAAGAACTGAGACTGGGGTTTCCATCATCAAAAGGTCTGGGAGAAAGGGAGGCCAAGGCAGAAGGGAGAGAGGGTAAGGGAACAGGAACAACTGGGTGATGAAGGTGTCAACGAGAAGAGAGTGGTCACCTCTGTCAAATGTTGCTGAGGGCTCTAACTAAAATGAAGACTTAGTCCAAGTGATTTAGCTATGGCCAAATTAAAAACAGTTACTTTTTCTAACACATTCTTGAGTACTAGAATTCTATTTAATTATGACTGCAGATTAATTATTGATATCTTAGCAAGATTTACACCAATATGCAAAACTGTATGATACAGGAAACACAGTGCAGTCTATTTATCACCCTGAGCTCAAAAATATCTGATTATAATTTATCCTTTACCTTTAATTTACCTGTAATTAAATAAAGCCATTTTACTACTTAATGCACAATATGGTCAATGCTCGTGTTATGTGTTACTTTTCACTTGGCTTTTGCGAAATTGTGAGCCTCATGCTTCACTTTTATTTGTCTGGCCTGTCATTTAAAGCACCTTGTTTTTTATAACATCTAGAGATTAAAACTCATAGCTCTCAGGCCAGTAGAAGCTTCCTTTGTTATTTGCAGGCAGGCCTCGCTTTTAATGATGCCCTGCTTTAATGAAAAGACCAAGTAGGTGGAATTAGCCCACTAGAATGCAATAAAGTAAATAATGCCTGTTTTCTTCACACTCCTTGGTTGTTGACTGATTCTTTAGCCCCAAGATGGATATCGGATGGTGCAGCAATTCCAGTTCCTGGGTTGGCCAATGTACAGGGACACACCGGTGTCCAAGCGCTCTTTCTTGAAGCTCATTCGCCAAGTGGACAAGTGGCAAGAGGAATACAACGGCGGTGAAGGCCGCACAGTCGTGCACTGCTTGTAAGTGTGACATACTCCCACTGGCTCTCGAGAGCCAATTTTTATGCTTTGGGGAATTTTTTGAAGTGGTTGAATTTTCTAAACTGTTGGTAACTTCAAATTATCCATAATGGAAGTATTTACATCACAGAAATCAACAAATGCTACAAGTAAGGGCTCTCTCCCACACAGCAAAGCTAGCTTACCATCACACTAGTTGGTAATTATATTTAAAATTTTGTCAGAGGCTTCAAAGAACTGTCTCTTTTTCCTGGTGGTTTTTAAGAGAGTTTTGTTTTGGGGGTTTGTTTTTTGTTTGTTTTTTTTGCCATGGGAATGCCTATGTTGGGAAGATTTGGTCAGACCACAGTGTGATCTCCAGGCCACCAGTTTTAGAATGGTGAGAACCCCTGCTACAGAGCAGTGCCTCTCAATCTTGGCTGCTCGTGGAGAAGCTTTAAAAAAAAATCCATGCCCAAGCCACACCCAAAGCCAATTAAATCAAAATTGCTGGGGGTGGACCTAGCCATCAGTGTTTTTTAAACTCCTAGATAATTTCAATGCATGGCCAAGATGAAGAACCGCCGAATAGACAGCCATGCTTTTCAAAGCATGTTCACCTGCATTTTCTCATTGGTGATGACATGTAGCTAATCAGCCAGCTGGAATTGGCTTAATGGAGCAGGCAATTAGAAAGTCATGGCAGTTAGGGAAGATATTTAGAGAATTTGTGGAAACAAAGTATTAAGGTTACATCTCTTTTCAGTGGAGTGTCATTAGAAGCATACAATGAGGTCTCTCCCAAATTGAAAGGTAAATAAAGTTTTACTCTAGATCCACCAACCTTAATTAAAATGGCAAGCTTGGCTAAGCTGGGTTACTTTCCACTCTGTGCCTGGATCTCACACAGTGCTGCCCCCCACCCAGGACCGTAGGAGGCCTCCCTGGCAGCCCAGAACTCAAGTCAAAACATGGCATGTCTCATCCTTCAGGACACTGCTATTTCCTTGGAAAGAGTCTCACGAGCCTACTCACACTTAACTCTCACCCAGAGGTCCCAATCCTTTGTCCTCTGAAAAGCCATTTATTAACTCCTCTTCCCTTATGACTTTCCCCCTTCCTTCTCATGGACCCAGTTCATTAAAAACATCTCTACCAAAAAAAATGCCAAAAAGGGATGATTAATAGCTCACATACACATTTTTATTTCTTTAGGTCCAGATATAACCTCTGGTCAGACTAAGATCGGAGGGTCACCAGTGTGAGTTGATATAATCCTGGCAAGGAAAATTGACATTTTAGTTAGTTTGTAGTATATCAAGTTTTTTTGAAAAAGTAAAAATAGTGCACAGATAGCCATTTCTGCATATGAAGTCTGCCAGCATCCGGAACTAGGAGTGGAATGCATGGTACACTTTTGATTAGTAGCTTCCTTACAATGGCCTAGTGCTGTAACCCAAAGGACTAAGTCAGAATGGGGGAAGTCAAGGCACCAGGACAGGCTTGAGAAGATACAAAGACCCCTTATATCACTACTCCTAGTAGACAACCACCAACTGTACTCTTCCAGTACATAGCTGTGACCCTAGGACTAAACAATTATATCGTTTTTCCATGTGACATCTAAAACAGCGGGCTGTTCTTTAACTGTAGTGGATGCTTTTGGGCATCTGTTATCTCTGGCCTCCTGCTGGCCCAGCACCCTTTCCCCTTTCTCTGGTGAGAGAACCTCGAGTTTTCTTTGGGAACCCTTCTCCTCCACCGTAAAGTCCTTGTGGTTCCTGTGGTGCTGCCTTGCTCCCTTGGCATCAGGTGGGCATGAGACCCAGGCCTGGTGAGGATGTTCATTGTTGTTTAGACTTATAAATCTAAATCTAAGACGTTTTGGTTGTGAGAGACTAAGTTAGGTTAAATTGGTGTCCTCCAGTATAAGCCAGGAAAGAATGCTTTGAACCAGGACAGCTCCCTGCTATTCACCTCTGAGGTAAGAACATCGTATTTAGCATAGCGTAGCGCCACCTAATGGCTGTGGGCGGAGCATCCCTGCCAAAGACAGACCTCCAGATGCTGTGAATTGAATGGTTCCTTGAGCCACATGTACTCACAATAAGCAAATAGGGGATATTTTTCTTTATACGTGTCTTCCAGCTAATAAAACCAAAAATCACCATTTTGTAATTCTTGATGAAAATAATGGATGTAGACAACAGTCCCTGACAGCTGCTGAAAGCAGAGGCAAAAAGCTAATTGGGGGAAAGCAGTGTGGTATCAGTGCAAAGACAGAAAGTAGACAGAAGGGAGCAGAAGAGAAAATCCAGGAGCTGAGCCACACCTCCGGGTCACCTGATTGACAACAAAGGTCCCACAGCAGCACAGCTACTGCAGGGCAGTGGGCAAAGCACCTGCACGCCTGGTGTCCCTCTGCACACCACACACAGCAATCATTTCCAGGTGGATTATAGGCCAAAGTGTGAAAAGGAAAGCAACAAAGCTTCTAGAAAATCTTCATGACCATGAGGTAACCAAAGATATATGACACAAGGCACAGAACACTAGCCATAAAGGAAACATTGATAAGTTAGATTTCATTGAAGTTAAGCATTTCAGTTTATCAAAAGATACCAATGAGAATGAAAAAGCAAGACAGAGCTTCTGGAAGAGTTTCATGATGCATACGTCTGACAAAGGACTCATAGCCAGAAGGCCTAAGAATTACTGCAAGTCAATAGGGAAAAGATAGACAACTCAACTGCTTGGGCAGAATGCTTGACAAGAACTTCATTTTTTAAAAAAAGAATATCCAAATAGCCAATAAGCATAGAAAAAGGTCATCGGCACCATTAGTTTTCTGGAAAATACATATTAAAACCAGATTCAGATGCCACTATATACTCATCAGAATGGCTGAAATTTAGAAGACACACAAATGATATCAAGTGTTGGTAAAGGTGTCAAGTAACTAGAATTCCTGTACACTGCTGTTAGGAGATAAATATGCTATAGCCATTTTGGAACTGTTGACGGCATCTACTAAAGCTAAGTATAAATACATTCTCTGAGCTCTTCTCCTAGGAATGTGAAAACAGAAATGAGTCATGTATGCACCACAAAACATGTTCATAGTAGGTTTACTATTAAAATCGGAAACTACAAACAGCCTAAACATTCATCAGCAGTTAGATAAATAAATTATACAGTAGTATATCTATTCAATGGAATTATTCTCAGCAACATAAAAGAGTAAACTACTGATATAACATGAATGATTCTCACACAGATAATATTAAGTGAAATAAGCAATATTCAAAAGAGTACATACTGTATGATTTCATTTATTCAAAATTCAAAATGAGACAAAAGAAATTTATGATGCTAGAAGTAAGAACAGATTATCTTTGGAGTATTGATGGTATTGATGAAGAAGGAGTAAGAAAGGAGTCTAAGGTGCTGATCATTGTCTGTAGTTTGGTCGTTATATGCATTTGTAAAAATTAACAGATATATACTTACTGTTTATGGACTTAATTGTCAGTATTTTATATTTTATTTAAAACTGATTTGGAACTTAATGGGCTGATCAAGCTGACATTTGAACACAGTGATTAATCTTAAAATCACAAAACAAGGAACAACTTGATATCTGTGCCTGCTTCCTAATGAAAGTAAACTTATAAGGTACCCTCATCCAAAAAAAAAAAATTGTATGAAGCTCTGGAGCTAACTCCCAATTTACAGGAAATACAGGATTAGAGAGCAACATGTTAAATAATTCAGAGGCACAATCAGTGAAAACAACACAGAATATGGAGCTCTCTACAGGAAAAATAACCCATTTCTTCCCTAAATAAATTGCCAAGAAAAAAAAATGAGCAAAGAGGCACCTATAAATTAAAATAAATTTGCAAGACATTTCAACCAAATGCAATATATGGATTATGGACTTTTCTTGGATATGGATTTGAAAAAGACAACTTAAATGTCTGAAACAATCTGGGGAATTCAAACAGTGACTAGAAATTCAGTTATATTAAAACAGAAATATTTAATTATTTTAGGTGTGATAATGATATTGTGTTTATTTTTTTAAAAAGATCCTTAGCTCCTTGGAGAAGTGGTTGATTCCAGAGCTGGTACAGGATGAATCTGGAACATCTTGTTGTTACAGAAAGTAAGGACATGCTCAAAAAGAGATGCTCAAAAGAGCACTGGAACCAGCCTAATGGAGCTCCTAATGGCTGAAGCCAGAACAACTTCAGCAACAAATATCGATACTCTTGGATTTTAGCTCATAAAATAAAGCTAATATCTATGTCTAAACTGACATAAATAATAAAATAAATAAGCAAACAAGCAATTTTTCAAATGTGGGAGAAAGAGACAGCTCTCTCATAGAATGTTGAAGGAGAGAGGGAAGTAGGAAATCAGGCAAACAACACAGTGATCATTGTTACAGACAGAATTCACTAATGGATGCTAAAATCAATGGGTGAAACTTTGAGGAGAAACAAAAATTTGCATATCTCAAAATATATTTTCCATGCTATGTATTAACCACAGAGAGAAAGGTAACATCTACACAGTGCAAAAATCTGCCATACACTCACCATCTTAGTAAGTGATCAAGGTTAATGTCACCAGCAGTAAGACAGTTCAATAACATGAACCCCTTGAAGGACCCAACAACCCTTCTGTGTTTTTCTTGCCAAAATGTATAAACTTATTTCCAATCATGAGAAAACATCAGACAAATTTAAATAAAGGGACATTCTTCAATTCATATTTTATAGTCACTTCTCAAAATATGCGTAGGGATCGTGGCTACTTTCCACACCTATATTATTTTGTATTACACAAAATAACTGACCAGTACTCTTCGAAAGTGTCAAGGTCAAGAAAGACAAGGAAAGACTGAGGACCTATCACAGATTGGAGTTGTCACTAAGGAGATGTGACAACTAAATGCAAGGTGGGATTCTGGATTGGATCCTGGATCAGAAAAAGGACATTCATGAAAAAAACTGGTGACATTTGACATCTGTAATTTAGGTAATAGTTTTGTAGCTGTGTAACTTTCCTGGTTTTGAACATGTACTATGGTCATGTAAGATGTTCACAGTAAGGGAAGGTGAGTACACAATACTCTGTACTATTTTTGCAGTGATTGTATATGTCTAAACTCAGTTCAAATTTTTTTAAAAAATTATATAAAAAGAGCCCTTATGTTTTAGAGTTAAATAATGAAATTCTAAATGGATTTTTTTTTTTAAGGCCAAGTCCTACCTTGAACAGAACCCACCCTCCTCACCAGTTTACCTGGCAAACACCAAATGAGGTGTTTGTTCATTGAAAATTTTTCGAGGTGGGCCCTCTTGATTGATATATCTATAAAAACTGGTAAGGTGCTCCTTTAAATTACATTATCCAGGGCTGAGGTGAACCTGGGAGAGAAATATGTGCCAAGTTCGCCTCACCTCCAGGCAGGTGAACTGTGGCCCAGCCCTGAAGCGCGGTGGCTCCGTTCGCTTTAATTAACAGGACTGGCCCAGGCGGAGAGCTCCAGGCGGAGAGGCCTGCACCGGCACCGATTCCGCTGGGTTTGGCAGCACTTCTACAAGACCGCGTGCGCGATGCAGCACAATGTGAAGCCAAACATAGTCCAACCGTCTGATTTCTCTTCTGACAGGAACGGCGGAGGCCGCAGCGGAACCTTCTGTGCCATCAGCATCGTCTGCGAGATGCTCCGGCACCAGAGGACTGTCGACGTCTTCCACGCTGTGAAAACGCTGAGAAACAACAAGCCCAACATGGTAGACCTCCTGGTAGGTACTCCCCCTGTCCTGCTAAATGGGGCATTTTCCCGCTTAGCAAAAGACTCCGCACCATCTCACAGATTTGTGGTGAAACCGATTCACAGAGGAAGAGACTCATTTTCTAAAGTGTAATGTAATCACTTCGCTTACAAAGGTTTTTCTCCCTCTTTCCCTTACTTTGTTCTGTTAAAAGGTGACTGTCTAAATGCATATGAAATGTGGAAATAGTTGAAACTCAAAAGTGAACATCCTTATTAATTTCTGTTCTTGGCAGTGCCATCCATGTGGCTTAAGCATGTAGTCTTCGTGGAGAAGAAATAATCATAGCATATGAAATGCCAGATTTTCAAATAATATATTTTATAAGTAGCTTAATCACCTAATATTTATCAAAGCTGTGAATTTTAGTTTGACATCCAGAATGTTGCACTTAATTATGGTGGCCATAGCTGAGAAAAGGATTAGAGCAGTTGAGAAACAAAGAACTACGTACAATTATTTTCTTAGTGTTTCATGAAATCTTTTTCTTTTTTCTTTTTCTTTCTTTTTCTTTTTTTTTTTTTTTTTTTTTTTTTTTTTTTTTTTTTTGGTGGAGCTGTTGAAATGCCAACCACTGTGACTCAAGAATAGTATAATAGCTTAAAAGAGTAAGCTTTTAGATTAGGTTTTTGTACCTCTCTGTCAGTGGGGGAAGGATCTGAAAGGAAATAGTCTGATTAATCCCAATATTGGGAGAATGTCCTGGGACAGAAGAGGGAGGAAGAGATGGCCACTGACGGCAAGCATGGAAAGCCTGTATTTCCCAGGGCCACAGAACTGCAGCAATGGGGTTAAAATTTAAAATATAATAAAGAAACTAATGAGTTGAGGTTTAAGTTCATGTTGAAGTAGCCATGGTCCCCAGTCATTACAACAGCACCTGGGGCTGGATAATGATAGTGACAGATGACACCAACTCCTGGAACACATCTAAGTCACTCTCTAGGAACATCTGCTTTCCCCAGATATGTTTCATGTTTGGCAAGTTGTCCTACTTCCAAGAAGCATGGTGCTGGCCAGGGATTTGGTGAAGGAGGGCCTTTTTGGCCAGGTGGAGACTCACACAGCCGTCAGCAGTTATCACATAGGCTTCTGTGGATAAAGGACCCTGCCCCCCAAATGACTGCCTTCTTTTCCCTGCCTCAGAGAAGCCAGTGAAAACCCAAATCATAGTCTCAGCTCTGCTACTAATTCAAGTTGTGACCACAGACAAGTTAACTTGGCAGCTTAAGTCCCCTTGGACAAGGCGCTTAACTTTCGTGGGCCTGAGTTGTATAAAATAGGGAAAATATTGGTTCATTGAAGTGATCCCATGTGCTGATGTATGTGAGAGTGTTTGGGAAACTGCAGAGGTGAGAAAGGTGGTTCTTGATAATGTCAATGTGTGTAGGGCATCATGCAGCCAGCAGCCCACCTGAGGAAGTTATACGCAGCATTGGATGCAGAAGAGTTGGCAGCTAGCAGCTAGTATTTATACGGTACTTAATATGTGCCAGCCACCACTCTAAGCACCTTTTACATGTCACAGATTTCATGTGGATAGGCTGAAAGGCTGATGGGTGTGTTCCATGGTTTCTAGAGCCAGCCCCTCCCAGAGGCAGAGAGCTATCTCACTCCCTATGGCCCACCATGAATTTTAAAGTGTTCTGCCGCCACAGAATTCTCAGTCTCCTGAACTGGAAGCAGTTGGGAAAGGGCAGTTGAGCAGCCAGAGGTGGCCTAAGTTTAAGATAGATAAGAAGGCTGGCAGAGGATGAAAACAAATGCATTAATTAAAATGTTCTGACTGTGAGTTACTTTAAGCTCCCTGATTCATGGACAGAAGACATGTAGCTTCCAAACTTTGGTTGGTAACAGAGCAAAGCTACCTTGATTTTAAAATGTCATTTCCCTCTCAGTGTGGCCTTTCCTCGAATGGCTCTGGCTGCAGCTTTCATCATTAACAAATTTTTATGGACAGAAACAGTAGTGCCAACAGTGGGACAGGGTGATTCTTCATGTAATGAATGGACACCTGAGTGGTTGGACCAGAAGGAAGCTTCTGATTCAAGCTCACCACCTAGAGGGTTCTGTCATTATGTATGTATGATTCAAATAGAGAAAACAGGACCCTTGGATGCCCAGAACTCAGAGGGTCCGCATCACTTATGGGATAAGGCCAGGGGCTGAGAAATATAGGAAAGTTTTGCAATTTCCTGAGAAAAATGTCTGATAAATTTGTCACAGTGAATGTTAGCAAGATAATAGCTGGTGACCTGAGAAAAAAATGTCACAGCCCTCTTTGCAGTGGGCTTGAAGCTTCCTAAAGAAGGGCTCTTGTCATTTGTTTTTGTTGTTGTTTTTGCCTATAAGTACAATTTCTGTTTAGTTTGGTACTCATCTGTGTACATGTTGGCTGAGGGAATTAATTCCAGTCAGAGTGATAAGATCTGGTACAGTTCTTTTGGGCATGAAAGATCATCTGAGACCTGAGTGTCTCCTAAGCATGAGGTGTTATAACAGCAGCTGAAAAGCTGGTATAATTTAGTCTGCTTAGCTGAATCTTCATAGGATGGTGAAGTAAGTGTATGCTGGAAAGCTTTGGAGTGCCCTTCTGTGCTGGCCAGCCAGGGCGGCAGGTGGGATGGGATGGGGTGGGGAGAGCCCTGGCCTGGGCACCACTCCATCTACTCATGTATCATATGCGGAGATGGAATCATGCAGTGACCCTTCCATTCAGAACATGGAAATTCTACCACCACTCCCTCCCTGCCAGAGTGGGATGAATGCGCAGAGGGTCAGTGTGTCTGTCTCCACCACTCGTTGAGGCTCTGATTTTTCTGAATTGCTTCAGAGTTTGAAAATTCATCCATCTGTTTTGAAGTATCAAGAGAGATCCAGGAGGCCCTAAAAGATTTATTTCTTCAAATTTTTAGTTTTGGGAGCCTTGGAAAAAAGCCAATTGATTGCCAGGAAGCAAAATAATTTATGACACAAGACTAGAATTTTTTTCCAGCGTGGAGAGGTATGCATTCCCGACCCCCCTTTCAGTCCAGCTTTTAAGTTATCCATCTCCTCAATCAGCTTCCAGTCCTTATCAAAAGTCTGAGTCCCAGGGGACAGGCCAGGACCCACAGTCTGAGATTTGAGCTTCTTTGAAACTATGATAGCTGTGGGAAAACCGGCTGCTTCAACAAACGTTCCCCTCTCACCTTTGTCCTGTTCACTTGGCTTTTGAGGTTTCCAGAGCTCTGTTTTAACAGAGAAACAGCCTTTAGAGGACAGAGCTTGCCTAGAGATAGGTATTATCCCCTGGGATGTGGTGTGAACTTTGGCCAGTTACCAAGATCAAGATAATTAACACACAGTTAAGGTGTGGGGAGTGGGGAGAGAAAGCTTAAGATCTACCTACTCCAAGCAACTTTCAAGTATATAATACCATGTTATTAACTGTAGTCACCATGCTGTACATACACCCTCAAACTTGTTCTTCTTATAACTGAAAATTTGTACCCTTGACCAATATCAATCCATTTCCCCCACCACCACCACCACCTCCCCACCCCTGTCCCAAGCTCCTGGCAACTACCATTTTGTTCTCTATTTCTATGGAACTGCCACTTTTTTTAATGGGAGCTTTAAAAAACTTCCAGCCCCTTGGCTCACTCCAGAGACCCTGATCCAGTTGATCTGGGTTTGGTTTTGGCCGGCGGTGGAATGGTAAAGGTCCCCTGGTGGTTCAAAAAAGGATTCAGCAGGATAAACAGGTCTCCATTTCCTGCCACGTTGGCTACCATGTCCAAGCCCACCTCCCCTCCTTCTGCTCAGACCAAACCCCTGCCGGTATCTCCCCTCCTGTAATGTAGTGCTGGCCTCCCTGGCTCAGCCCACTCTCCTCTTCAGTGCACTAAATATAATACACTGTACAAGTTGTATGCTATAAAGCCTGCAGTTCTTCCCCTTATGCATATGGTATAATGCATCTACTGTGTGTACAAACTGCTCCTCTAGAGTGCTACTCGTAAACTTGCATGAAACTTACAGCCCATTTGAAAGGTGGGGTGTGTTGGGTGAGGATGTAGTTGTTTGGAGGTGTGGGTGCATGAGTGTAGCGGGATGCGCGTGTGCAGGGATGAGGTGAGTGTAGGTGTGTGTGTAGGTGGGGGGGTGTGCACATGTTAGAGTGAAGGGTGTAGGACTCAGGTGGGGACTCAGGGATGTGCACCCACCACCAGCTGTGGCTGGACCTCTGAGGTGGCATTCCACTTTCCTTGGGCCTGGCCCTGCTGCTGCCACACTGCCCCTGAGGCTCGGAGCCCTGGAGGAGCAGCCCCTGCCATCCACTCTCCCTAAGTCTTCTCATGGTCAATCTCCTTGCATCTTGAGAAAACATTTGTAGTAACCTCCACTAATGTCCTGTGCCCGCCCCCTGCCCCAGACTCTGATCTTCTTGAAGCAAGGGCTGGCCACCCACCTCGGCACCAGCAGAGCTTCTGGCTCCAAGGAGGTGCCTGGTAAATATTTGTTGATTAATTGCACATTTCTTCTCTGTACCCAGATCCGTGTCCATCTGCAGCTGCTCCTGGCTGCCCTCTGGACTCTGGGGAAGGCTTTGGCTACACGCTGATGGGTCTGAGTAGGGAACCAGGCATGGATCGTGCATGGGGCTTTGAGGGAAGAAGGTTCTCCATGCATTTTTAAAAATATAGATGAAAGCGATAACCCATTCCATTCATTGTTAGAGACACACAGCTGTCTTGTCAAGGGGTCTCCTTTGCACGGTGGTTGGTCACCCAATGTGGCCTGACTGGAAACATTGAACCCAACAGTCCCATCTATAATAATTGGCACATGGGGACCATTTCACCCGTCTGGTAGGGGCATCAGGCAAGAATTTTTTCCAGACTAAAGGATCTCCCAGCACAGGATCTGGCTGACACTATGAAACTTGTCTTGGTTTCAAAACACAGGTGCTCCAGGGAGGGAAGCTCTACTGCAGGTGAGCCATGAATCTTCTCAGGCAGGTGACATGGGGTGTTTGAAGTGCCAGACTTCCTGTCAGGCCACCAGTTCCTCAGACACAGGCAGCATGTGCTGACAGAGGCACAGCCTGAGCTCCTAGGGAGGCTCCCAAAGCCACCTGCTGGGGCTGTGGCCTTGCCACCCTCACTGCGTGAGCAGGGACTTTCAACGTATAACCTCGCTTTTAGGTGCCCTTTTAGATTTCACTTTCTCCATCTTCGTGGGAACAAGAGGTGTGGTCTAGAGTGAGAGTAGGGTCGGGGCCTTGAGAAGAATAGTGGATCATGCTGGTTACCATCCTACACAAGGATGAGCCCTGCTCACATCACTTCCTCATGCCCAAAGCCAGCTGATGTCCCTCAAATTGGGAGAGCTTAGGACCAAAGCTTGTTTTTTTCTTTCTTTATTTCTTTTTTTTTTTTTTTTTTTTTTTTTTTTGCCCCTGAAGCACAGAGATTATTCGTGTGGCTTAATTATACAATTCGAAACCAAGTGAGTTGAGAGGAAACTGCAGAGACAGGCCTGTACCTGGTGATCAAGTGTAATCAGTTTCAAATGTAGGAAGACTTCAGGCATTTCCGAAGTGCATGGGGGAGGGGATGCAACAATTTATGATTATCCTTCTCATTCCTCTTCTTTTTCTGATTCAGAAACCAGTCATCACAGAATGGCAGCTTGCTTAGGAAAAATAAGATGAGAGAAAATTCATTTTGAAAATTATAGCCATGCCTGCGACCTCATTGCCTTCCAGCATAGCAGCCCCTTGGCAGCAAGGCCTGAAACACCCCTGGTGCTTCCTTGACTGTGTTGTGGCCTGAGGCCAGCAGCCACATTTCTCACTAAATGGAATTTTAACATTTTCATATGTTAACAGGATGGTTTGTAGTAGGCACCGAAATTAGTTGCACAATTAGGTTTGTACAAAATCATGTTTATCCAATAAAGAATTGGATCTCCATGAAAAAAGTCTCTGCGATACACACACACGCACACACACACACACACATACACATGCACAAAAGAGAAATGATTGAAGCACTTCATAAGCAATATGCCATCTCGGTGATCTGACAACATCAGAATTTTGAAATTCAAGTGATTTATTTTAACTTTTCTGAAAATAAAAGTATCAAATTCTGAAATAAAATAATCCTGGAATGTGAGTCAGAAAGTTTTTGTGTAGACATTATCTTCAATCTTCTTGGGCATTTACCCATGAGTAGAATTGCTGGGTTATTGGGAAAACTCTGTTTAACCTTTTGAGAAACTGCCAGACTGTTTTCCAAAGTGGCTGTACCATTTTACATTTCCACCAGCAATAGATGAGGGTTCCATTTTCTCTACCTCCTCACCAACACTTGTTATTGTCTGTCTCTGTTTGTTTTAGCCACCCTGGTAGATGTTGCTGTTATTGGTGTTTGAGCTTGTGGCACCCTCCATATTATTGAAATGATCTTTCTGTTTTCACCTCTAGATTATAAGCTTACTGAGGACTGAGTCTGTATCTTAAAACCCCTAGTATCTAGCATTAAATGTTTATTGGGTTGAATCAAATGCTGCTAAACCTTTTGTCATCATTTACATGTAGGACCAACATTTAACTCCCTCCAACTATATGTCAGGTTCTGTGCCAAAGACTGCTGTGTTATACACAGACAGATAAGCTATGGCTCTTCTCTTCAAATAAGTAGGTTAGAGTAGTGAGGCATTTAGAGAATGAATAATAGGTGAAGAAAAGAAAATCAGAAAGCACATATCCAAAAAAAAGAAAAAAGGAGAAATTTATTTTTAATTAATTTGGCAAACCGAAAGTAAAAGATCTGACTCCTTGGTTCTGGCCCTTGAGTTTGGTGAGGAGACAGAGGTGCTGACTTTCACACTCACGGAAGCTTGTCTCTTATTTGGTGGGAAGAGAGCCTCACAGTTGCGAAGCCCCTCTGCCCCAGACACTGGGCTGCTGCCAGGTGGCAGATGGAGGTGTCCTCAACCCCTTTGTCCCTCTGGTTGCCTTGGAGGCCACACCCGAGTGAGCATCCATTAGCACAGTGCACAAACACATGCAGAATGCCCTCCAGTGCTACCTGCGACCCCCCCTGGGTGGACCAGGACTTCACAAGGGGCTTGCTCAGGCCCAGGTTCATAATATGAGAAATCTGCTCAAGAAAAATGTATGGTATGTAGTTCTGAGAGAATATAACACATTTCCTCTCTGTGCCTCTGCCTGGAATGCCTGTGTTAACCCCAGTAAGAGTTACCATATATTTTATCATTCAAACCAGGATGCTTTTGAAAGTGAAAGTATACTACTTATACTTATACCAGGACAAAGGCATAAACCAGTTTTGTCCTGAGGAAACCAAGGCACATTACCACCTACTCCAGCTCCCCCCATTTGTTCTCTCTTCTATTATTCGCTACCTCTTTTCAGATCTTCCTTAAGAAGTTCCACTCTCTTTTTCACCTCACCCATATTGGAGGACCATTCATGAACCCTGCTCAGCTCTGCATCGTAGGTTGTCTTGGGTTACTTGTCTCACCCTCCTCATTAGAACAGGGACTTCTCCAAGTCAGGGACAAGGTCAAGGTGCTTGGTGCTAAAAATTTCTCATAAAATGGAAGAAACCCTGCTGACCAAAAATCAAAAGTAAAGCGGGGCCAGGAATGAAGCCACATGTATTTCCAGAGGGCCTTATATGAGTAGTTCATGAAGGCATTTCCTCCAGCCCTCATTATTTATCCTTATACCTCTTGATTTTCACATATTTTGTTCTCAGGATATTGACCTACAGGTAAACATATATGTGTAGACAAACATGTGTGTGTATGTTACAGTTGTCTAAAGCTTTCCAGAAATTCTAGTGAATGTAGCTATCAAAATACCTTTCATCAGACCTTGCGGGGAATATCTATAAACAATGGGTACGTTGTGATTCAGAACCATGACTCTGATTCATCTGGGAATCAAATTTTTCTCACTGTGATTTCTTCCAATTAAATCCCTAATCTGGCATGATTGCTTTAATAGAAACAGCATTTAGATATTATAGAGCTGACATTTTTTTCCCCTTTGTTTTCCAGGATCAGTACAAGTTCTGCTATGAAGTGGCCCTGGAATACTTGAATTCTGGCTGACAGCATCACAGCTCTGCAAACGAACCCTTTCATCCCACAAAGCCAAGATGTTCCATGGCATTTGTGTAGATGAGATCAAGATTTCTCAATATGCTTACTTTGCTTTGCATAATTGGCTCTTTTTAAGAGCCCAAGAAAGTGTATGAAACTGCTTGCACTGCCCAATTCCCAGCAAAGCTGCTGCTGACAGAAACACACACACAGCACACAGTTGTCCAGTGCTGTATCCCTGGGCATCCGCTTGTTAGAGCAGCGTAGATGTCTGGTAAATTGAAGAGCACAATTATATTCTTATGAAGGAATTTGTACCTTTGGGGTATTATTTTGTGGCCCGTGAATCTTTTGTTATTGTTATATCTGAGTGTACATTTTTGTTCTGTGGAGAATGCTACCTGGCATTATGATAATATATTATTTTAGTTAATATTTGTATTTTAACATGTTGCATAATATAAGTTTATGTAGCTTTCCAAGACTAACAGGTAAATGTATAATGAACAAAGATATGTTGTATGAGTTGTTGTTTCTATCAGATTTGTATTGTTTCCAAGGGAAAAGTTTGAGAGGAATTCAGTTCAAAAACGCAAAGCTCAACCATCAAATCCATAAATCCAAAGCTTTTCCATTTGTTTATATTGTAAATATTTTTGATTTCATCAAATTATTTATTCATTAAAAGAAATTTTTGTGAAGC